>JANBXA010000734.1:53592500-53820000 GCA_030556225.1 Cricetiscus sungorus
AAGATGATGATGATGATGCTGATGATGATGATTTTGAGTCAAAAACAAAAAACCCAAAACAAACCTTCCCATTGAAAAAACCAGATTACCTCATTGGTGAATTCTACCAGATGTTTAATAAAGAATTAACACCAGCCTTTCATTAACTGTCCCCAAATAAGGACACTCATGCCTAACTTATTCTGCAGGACCAGAGTTACAACATTCCCTAAGTAAGACAGGTATCATGAGAAAGCTGTACACAATGTCATTTACAAATGTAGATGCAGAAGCCCTCAACAAAATACTGGGAGAATGAATCTAGCAACATATAAAAAGGATTCTATATGATTTTATGCTGAGAACGCAAGATTTCTTCAACACATTAAAAGCCTACTCATTTTTCAAGTATGAAACCCCTTGATCATATTATATTTTTTTAAAAAAGGAGTAGACAAAATACCTTTCACAATTAATAATGGTAATAATATGATAATAATAATAATAATAAAGTCACTCAAGAAGCTGGGGATTGGAGAGATTTTCTCAACTTGACAATGGACAACTCTAAGAACCCATGATTAATATACTGCACAAAGGTGAAAGATTCAAGCTTTCCTCTGGTATTGGAAACAGGATAAGAATGTGTGCTCTTAGCACAGTGACACTGGATGCTCTATCCAGGGAGATTTGGCAAGAAGAGGGAATTAAAGACATCCAAACTGGGAAGGAAGAAAGTAAAACTCACATGATTTATATACAAATAGACATGAACTAATATAAAGAAACCCCCCTAAGGAAGCCACACACACACACAATCTATCAATGGTAATAAATAAGTTCAGTAAGCTTGCTCACCAGATACAAGATCCAGGTATAGAATTCACTTATGTTTTTATACACTACCAAGTAAGAATACAAAACTAAAACACAAACAAACAGAAATCAAAAAGCAGTTTGCTTTATAGTAGCACCAAGAAGAATAAAATCAATAAACTTAGAAATAAAGTCAACAAAAGAAAGGTTAGTACAATGAAATCTACAAAACGTCACTGAAAGAACTTAAAGAGGATTGCATCACTGGAAACAGCCTGTGTTCATGGATAGGAAAGCTATGTATTATTAAGATGTCAGTCTTCCCCTGTGAGATCCATAGATTTGATATAGACCACCTCAAGATCCCAACTGTTTTTCAGAATTGGCAACCTGATCCTGGAAGGCAAAGGGCTCAAAATAATGAAAAAAGTCTTAAAGAGAAGTAAAAAGATGGAGAAATAACATTTCCTAGTTCTAAAACTCACCAGGAAGCTGCAGCCCTCAAGACCATTGGAGTAGGACATATTGGCACACGCCTGTAACCCTAGCTTTCCAGATACAGAGAGAGAATTGGAAGGTTTCAGGTCATTCTCACTAACTTAATGCGTTAGAGGCCAGACTGAGTTACATAAGGCTAGTAAGACAATAAAACATAATGAAGGACTGTAATGACACTGAAATAATTCTCAACAGTCATATTGATTATTTTAATTTAAAAAATATTTATTTTGTGTGTGTGTGTGTGTGTGTGTGCGCACACACACACACACACACACACACACACACACACACATGAGCATAACATGCTTGTGAAGGCATTCCCTCCTTCCATCATGTGGGTCCAGGGCTTGAACTCGGGTCTTCAGACTGGATGCCAAACACCTTTACCTGCTGAGCCATCTCCTTGGCTCAAGTTAATTAATTTTAATCAACATATTAAAAGTAGGTATATTTATATTATACCCCATTCTACTTTGAGGTTGATGTAACTGTGGGAAAGCTAACAGATAATTAATACATCTGCTGCACCAGAAGCATTTTTGTATGAGAACATTTTCAAATAAGCAGTCGTGAGTAGATGCTGTACCAGTGCACAGTGGTCACCGTGTTGGAAGAGATGAATAAGGAAGGTCTGAGCTTCTTTTCCTGTTCTAACCAAAGATTTGTGTCCTTTGACTTTGAGCAGTTTCTTCCTGAGCTCCTTGATCTCTGGCTGCTGACACTTGTTCTACCCTCTGCTAACCTGAGGTTAGCCTTTCAGAGGACATGCTAAATGAGACCATGTGATACCTGACTTTCATTGGCCATCTTATTTAGCGCAATATCCTCCAAGATCACACATGTTGTCAAAAGTGACAGGATATATATATATATATGTATATATATATATATATATATATATATATATATCACTTTGTTATTACCTATTTTATCTACTGATTGGCATTTAGGCTGATTCTATGTCTTCATTGACTATTGTGGGTAATGCTGTAGTGACTGTAGGAGTGGGCATGTCACTAGGACATACTGATTTAATTTAGATAAATTTTAGAGGCTTGTTGGATCATTAGGTGTGGTGGTTTGAATGTAATTGGCCTCCATAATCTCATAGGGAGTGGCACTATTAGGAGGTGTGGCTTTGTCGGAGTGGGTATGACTTTGTTGGAGGAAGTGTATCACTGTGGGGGTGGGCTTTGAGGTTTCCTATGCTCAGGATACCACCCAGTGTCTTAGTTGACTTCCTGTTGCCTGCAAGATGTAGGACTTTTAGCTACCTCTCCAGCACCATGTCTGCCTGCACTCCACCATGTTCCCAACCATGATGACAATGGAGTGACCCTCTGAAACTGTAAGTGAGCCACCCCAATGAAATGTTTTCTTTGTAAGAGCTGCCATGGTCATGGTACCTCTTCACAGCAATAAAAACTCTAATTAGTTCTAATTTTAAAATCCTGTGGCAGGATCACTCACCTCTTTCTGTTCACATTGCTACAGCAGCCAGTTCCAAGGTCTCCAAGGGATCTGCACTCATCAGGTCCAGGGGTTCAAAGGCAAGTCTCATGGGGAGAGTGGCATCTGGAGAGTAAGGATGGAGAAGAGAAACTCCGAAATTCCAGCACTCTTTGGGTTCATTCATGATGGGGCAAAGGCTCAGCTTCCCTTTCTGACCTTGAGAGCATTCTGCTGCACAGCCTCCCCTGGGACTTTGGCACTTCCTGGGTACTGGCTTTGTGCCAGGCTCTTTGCTGCCCACTTGGAAGTAGCACTGAGTCAGAGATTCTGCCCTCATGGGACCCCAAGCTCACCAGAAGCTCACAAGTCAAGAGAGGCCATCTGTAATTAATAGGTGCCACTTAACAGTGTCCTAGAAAGATGTATACTCAAAGTGATTATAGTTCTTAATTTATTACAAGATAATTATAGTTTAAAACATTTTGGCTAAGGGAGAGCTTTGGTTGCCTTTCCATTTCATTTTGTGTGAAATAAAGTGTTGGTTTCTACAAGTTGACGAGGAGACATCAACTGACATCTGTACCAGCAGGCCCCCGGAACACAGCAGGGTTGGTGCCTTGTCTGAGATCACACAGTCAAGAGGGGAAGGACAGCTTCCAGGGCCTCGTATAGTCTGGGCTGGCCTCCAACCCCCTATGTGCAGGGTTCTGTGTTCTAGCTGGTGATACTTGCTTTCTTTGATATGTCCCTCTCTTCCTCCATTTTCTCTTCTGACTCTTTTTTCTTTTATTTCCTTCCCCCTCTCTTTATCTCCACTATTCCATATTTTTCTGACAGCATCTCATATAGTCAAGAATGGCCCCAAATTTGATATGTAGCTGAAGATAACCTTGAACTTCTGATCTCCTTGAGTGCACAACTGCATTGTTGGGATAGCAATCGTGTGCCGTGGTTTATAAGATGCTGGCTATCAAATCCCGATCTTTGTGTATGTTAGGCAAGCTCTCTTTCGACTGAACGAGATCCCTAACCATCTTCTTCCATTTTGTATGTCAAGGATCCTTTCTCTACATCATTAAGTATTTTTGTTTTATTTTGTTTTAAGACAGGGCTTCTCTGTGTAACAGCCTAGCTGTCCTGGAATTCTCTTTGTAGACCAGGCTGGCCTTGAACTCACAGAGATATGCCTGCCTCTATCTCCCAAGTGCTGGGATTAAAAGTATGTGCCACCACACCCCACTATCATTAAGTATTTTTTTTAAAAGAAAAAATATGTATCTAATGCTGGCTCGATATTCTACTTTCTGAATATTTGTAGCTATTCTTACAGGTTGCTCTGTCTAAATGCATTGTTTCTATGAGTGATGCTAAAATAAGCATCTTGCACTAAAAACTATGAGCACATCTGGCTATTCTGTTGGGAGATGGTTCTGAATTGCTGCTCAGTGGGTGTGGTTCTCAGTATGTTTTGGCTGGCTGTTGTCATTCCCACAAGCGACAGGAGATTTTTTTTTTTTTTTTTTTTTTTTTAAATGGTGGTTCTGGGGATGGAATGCAGGTGCTGGTGATGCTAGGCAAACCTACTAAAGAGCCACACCCCCAGCATGGGAGCTTTTTAGTCTTGCTGTACTCTTGCCAGCATTATTTTCTCAGAACCTTGCCACTTAATAGAGGAGAAGAATGCTCTCTCATGCTTAACTGTGCCATTTTCATTTTATTAAGGATGAGTCTAAATTTAATTAGCAGATGGGGTGGGGGCAGTTGGGGAGTGGCAGGCACACGGACATGAGTTTCGGGACAGGTGATGTGGCTTTTCCCAGGGCTGGCACAGTCTCCTGAGGCCACTCTGTGGAAGTGCCTGGACTGTTTAAAGGGACCAAAAATGGGCTGCTCTGTGCCTCAGGGAACTTCCCTGAAGCATGGGTGCTGGGGGCAGGCAGCTCAGGACACTGCCACCTGGAGGAGAATGGCTCCTTTTGCCCCAGGTCCAGGGGAGGACTCTTTCAGCCATCATTCATCCTGTTCTCCTGAAGGGTGAGCCCCCATCATATCAAAGTTCCCCTAAGAGAGGAGAGAGAGGAGTCTACTTTCATCATCCTGAAAAGTGGGCTATCCCAACATGAAGTTTTTTTTGGGGGGGGCATTGGGGGGGTGGCAGGGTTTGACAGGGTTTCTCTGTGACTGTCCTGAATCTGTCCTGGAACTCACTCTGTAGACCAGGCTGCCCTCGAACTCACAGACATCCACCTGCCTCTGTCTCCCAAGTGCTGGGATTAAAGGCCTAAACCACCACAACCCAGTTTATGCCAAGTGTGGGGATGCAAACACACGGTAATCCCAGTACCTGGGAGGCTGAGGCAAGGAGAATGCCATGAGTTTGAATCTGGTATGGTAGATAGTGAGCACCAGGCCAGCCAGGGTCACATAGCAAAACCTTATGGAAAAAACAAAACCCAAACAAAGCAAAAAACCAAATAAAAGCTAATAAGGCAGCAAGTGAAACAAACATATCAAAACAAAATAGACTACAAAGTTCAGAACTTTATATGTTACTTCGGGCATAAAATTGGTTCAACATTTTTGGAGGGCAATTTGGCAGCATGTCTCAAGTTGTAAAGTATGACTCCTCCATAGTTCACTTGAGAAATGTTTATGGGCTGGGCATAGTGGCACACTCCTTTCATCCAAGCACTTGGGAGCCAGAGGCAGATGGATCTCTGAGTTTGAGGCCAGCCTGGTCTACAGAGCAAGTTCCAGGCCAGCCAGGGCTACAGAAAATAGAAACGATTATGAGCTGGAGGTGGCTCAGCAAGTAATAGTGCTGGCCTTCAAGCCTGACAGCTTGAGTTCAATACCCAGATCCCTCATGATGGAAGGAGAGAACAGACTCTGCCAGTTGTCCTTTGACTAACACACAAACATGGTGTGGCATGAGTGTGCCTAAACACATGCATACACACACACACACACACACACACACACAGAGAGAGAAGAGAGAGAGAGAGAGAGACAAATAAAATGTACAGCCACCATGAAGAAACAGTTAAGAATGAAAAATGTGTATATGAGGATGTTTGTACAACATATTTTAAATATTGGTGGAAAAAACAACATAGTGACTATTATCTATATCCCTGAGAAATACAGACATTTGTCTGAGAAAATGTATGGAGTCTGGGTTGAGAAGATCAATATTAGCCAAGATAAAAACTGGAAAATAGCCAGTCAGTTAATCCCAGCACTCAGGAGGCAGAGGCAGATGGATCTCTGAGTTCGAGGCCAGCTTGATCTACAGAACTAGTTCCAGGATACCTAGGATACACAGAGAAAGGCTGTCTTGAAAACCAGAACCAAACAACTGGAAAATATCCAGAAAGATCCTCTTGCCAACCGAAGATCATCTTTTTCCCACTCAAGTTCCACGTATAGAAAGCAAAACATGGCTGCCGCCAGCCAGGGCCACACACAGTTTGATAGGCACTGGGTCTTTTCATTTGAGTTCTGAGTAAGGTTGGGATGGTGTCCTCATGGGGACGCTGTTGGAATGGAAGACGACTGAGATATTGGGAGTCCTCTGATGGTGAGAGGAGGCTACTGTGTAGTCTTAGACAGCAGTGGCAGTGTTTTCCAAGCCTTGATCCTCCCCCCATCATTTAAAAAACATTTATTTTTATTATATGTGGAGGTGTTTTGCCTACATGTATGTGTACCATATACTTGCATATACTGGGACTGGCGTTACAGATGGTTGTGAACTACCCGTAGGTTCCAAGAATTGAACTTAGGTCTTTTACAAGAGTGGCAAATGCTCTGAACCATTTTGCTTTAAGCCATCTCTCTAGCCCCTCCCCCTTTAAAATATTTGCTCAGTTTATATTTGTGTAGCCTGCATATATGGATCATGTGTGTGCTTGGTACCCACGAAAGTCAGAAGAGGGCATTGGATTTCCTGTAATTGAAGATATAGATGGTTGTGAACCACTATGTGGGCACTGGGAATTGAACCTCCATTCTCTGCAAGAGCAGCCAGTGTTCCTAACTGCTGAGCTATCTCTCCTGTCCTTCCCTTCATCTTTATAGGTCTTCAGAAGTCATGAATATCTAGTGGGAGCAGCTACAGGAGCATGACCCTCATCTTAGCACTGAAATAACCCTGTGCTAGACTGAGCATGGTTGCTTGGGTTCAAGTCTGTAGTTGGTGACCAGTGTCTCTCCCACCAGCCCTAAAAGGTCAGGTCAGAAAGACTCCAGAACGCATTTCACAGAGCACACGCTATGATGTTCTCTCAAAAGCGTGTTGCAGCCGGCCAGGTCATTGTGTCTTCAGATCTGGTCCTCCTTCATTCCATGTCTCTGAAAGAATGGATCTGCCACCCACAGAGCTGGGAAACAGAAACCTCAGGCTTCCCCAGACTCCTCTCCCTCTGCTCCCCTCATCAATCAATCAATCAGTCACTCACTCACCACCAGGGCCTGTCCAGCATAGCAGGACCACATCGGCATCTGGCTCATTCTCCCAGCCTGCTTCGAGATGCTAATGCTAATTCACATATTCAGTCCTTGCTCTGGATCCTGTTGCTGCTTTGGGTCTGACTGGTGGCAGTCCAGCTACAGATTGCCGCTGGTGATGGCAGCTGTTGAAATATTTGCCATCTTCCCTGGCTTCTGGGTAAATCAAAGATACCCCCTGGGTTCACTGTTCTCCCCGAACTGGATTCCAGCATCATGATGCTGTTGCTTTGTGAGTTTGGGGCCAGCTTGGTCTACTTACAGAGTTCAAATATCCTTTCTACTGTTCTGCTCTGTTCTGCTTTATTCCTGAAATTTTATTTTAGAGCAGCTTTAACTTTGTCAGAAAATTTGATGGAGGCCTGAGGCTGTAGCAGTTGAGTACTTGGCTAGCATGCCCAGGCCCTGGGTTCAGTCCATATCTCTCGTAAGCAAGCAAGCAAACCAGCAAACAAACACAAAGCAAAAACCAACCACCCGATTAAACGGACAACACAGAGGGAAGACTGGAAAGTAGAGAGAAATGCTATGTATATCCCTAGGTAGTTCCTAAGGCTACCACCTCCCCCTTGTGGGTTATGTCTGTGACAGCTGAAGGGCCAATATTGGTACGTGGTTACTAAGTCTATAGTTACAACAGAATGCTGTGTTTTCTATGACCTGTATCCGTTGTTACTGTATCGTACAGAATAGTTTCACTGTCTTAAAAATAGCCCTGACTCTCCCTATTCACCCTTCCATATCCTAGCCTGTGGCAAGGACTATTCCTGGCTTTTCATGTGTCAAAATGTACTCCTTTTGGATAGATTTATATCAATCATATATGTAGATACTACCAGCTTCTAATAAGGCACCCCCCAATATCTTCATATTATCTCCCTCCCTCACTCCCTCTCTCTCTCCCTTCCTCTCTCTCTCCCTCCCTCCCTCCCTCTCTCCCTCCCTTCTTCTCTCCCTCCCTCCCTCTCTCCACTAACCTTACTGTTTAGAGATAAAGAAATGGCTGCTTACTTATTCCAGTGACTTCCCTAAAACCACACAGCTAGCAAGCACGGGGACTGAGATTAGATTTTGGCCTGTCTGAAATTTGTCCAGAGCCCTACAGTCATTGGCCCCATTCTCTGTCTTCTGTCCTGTCTGGTCTCAGGGACTGAAATAAAGTCTGTTTCCAATTCATAGCTGAGTCTTTCAGAACCAGGAGCTGAACTAGCAGAGCCCTGGTGGAAGTGTAGATGGATGGAAAAACACTGTGCTTTTTGGAACACTAATGAACTGCTTGCTGGAAGGATCAAAGTGGGGAAATATGAGGAGCCTCAGGGCTGTCTGTAGGAAGAGATGCCCAACTTACATGTGCCCCAGACTCTCCAGGCCCAGGCTCTTAGTGGACTTATAAATTCTCACTAAGTGACCTGAGGTGCGGTGTCTGCTCCAGCCCCACTGCAGCCAGGGCCCTATTAGGAAGAAGCCAGCTCCTTTTCTACTAGTCTGAAGAGACTTGGAGAGGTCTGCAAAGGCCCACCCCTCTGCTGGACTCCCCTGGAGTGAGGCCAGGCCTGAGAGTTATCACGTACACACACTTGATGGCAGCGCCTCATCTCTGAGCACACCATGGTTCTCCTTTCTGCTAATTCAATTTATATGTCTGAGCATGAACAAAGGATTTGTGAGCCTTCGAGGTGGTGGCTTTGGAAATTACGATGGCAGGCTGGGGCTGCCCCACAGAGACCTGAGGTTTTAGAGGACTTCGAGGAATGTTTTTTTTTTTTTTTTTTTTTTTTTAACCCTGCTGAGCCTCTTCCTGGAAGGGAGGCAGAGTTTCTATTGCCCAACCCCCATGATGCTTCTCTCCCAGGCCCTTCTGTCCGCTTACTTATTCATGCATCTGATTTCTCTTTTGGAGACACAGTCTTGCTATGTGCCCTAGGCTGGTCTCCAACTCACTATCCTCCTGACTTGTGAGTGTTGTGGTTTTGTTGTGGTTACCAGCACAGTGTCATATCTGGCTCCTGGGGTCCCTTTAAAATGTAGCTAGTCAGCTGGGCAAGACGGTGCACTGGGAAGGTTGAGGCAGAAGGATCATGTGTTCTAGGCCAGCCTGGGCAATATATACATTAAAATTATGTCAAGCAAGCAAGCAAGCAAACAAGCTAGCTAGCAAGGGAACACCCCCTTTTCTCTAGCCATACTAAAAGGCCATTAGCTGAATAAATTTCATGTCCTTGAATCATCCGGGGCTGGAGATGTAGCTCAGTGGCAGAGCATTTGCCTGTCATATGCAAAACCTTAGATTCGTTCCCCAGCATCACAACTGATAGCTCATACCTGTAGTTTAGCCAACCTGGGCTACACAGGGAGATCCAGTCTCAAAAAATAACCAACCAAATAAACAAATAGCCAGTGAGGCTTGGGGTGAAGCTCAGTGGTAGCATGTTTGCCTAGTACGATGCATGTTTGCCTAGCATGTATGAACCCCAGTCTCCCAAACAAATAACTGAAGTCAACTTGGGGCTTTGACAATGAACACCAGGGGCCTCCTACAGAAGGCTCCCTTTCCAGCATCTGAAGACCTGGGAGGTAAGGAGGGAGTGAGAGCTTTTCTCAGACTCAGACTTGGGCTGTCACCAGCTGGTGAGCCTCACTCTTTCTTCAGGACATTGTGAGGAATAAAAATGTATTTCATGAGATGGTATCTCACACTGAAAAAAGGCACAAGACTCCCGTGGCCTCAGTGAGTGAGCTGCTTTACCTCTCTGCTTGTTCTTAGACATTTATAGTGAATGTTCTTAGTTACCAATGAGACTGTTCCTAATCACTGATTTAGACAAAGTATATGCCACACCCTGATGGAAAAAGAAAATGCTGTATGCAATCATTTAAGAGCTCAGCAGTCACCAGTGCCTTTCTGACTACCGTCCCTGCCTGCCTAGAAAGGCATTTTGTTGTTGTTGTTGTTGATGATTTGAGACAGTGTCTCAGGTAGTCTATAATGGCCTTGAACTCCTGACCCTCTTGCCTCCCCATCCTGAGTGCTAGAATAGCCATCATGAACCACACCATGGCAGGCTTAGGAGGTGCTGGGGATCAAACCCGGGGCCTCATGCATGCCAGGAAAGTACCCTGCCCGTTGAGCTACATCCCCAGCTCTAAAAACACTCTTTTTGAAAGCCATTCTAACCATGTCATTTCCTGCTTAATAACCTCTATAATAGCCCTTCGGCTGTGAGAGGAAACCTACTTCTTGAGTGACACCCACCTTCCCAGCCTTGCTGCCTCTTACCCAAGAGAGACCCTACCCTGCAGGATCAGAGGCCATGGCAGCAGCTTCCAGGCAGTGCCTCTTGTTCATAATCTTGTGTCTCATAACTGAGGGTTTTTTCCCTTCAAAGATGAGGATGCTTTCAAAATTAATTTTGAAAAGGGTGGCCTCCTGATCTTGTTCAACAAATAATTCTAAGAAAAAGACAATATTGTAAATTGGCCCCTTCACGTCTTAGAACGTAGCAGGAATTCATTCTCTGTTTCCCCATGAGCCACTGCCATAGAATGATCAGAACATTCCATTTCTTTGCAATTTCCCTATATTGGGTTGCAAGCCTGGAAAATGATAGATGGCTGAAATTGATCAGGGTAATCGATGCTGTGTGAAGTATTTACACATGATGGATGTATCACCTGCCAGAAGTGAGCTCTGGCAAGGGCCTGCATGTTTATAAAGCCCCTGAGATGGCATTTGTATCAATACTTGGGTACCGCACTGCTCACGGTGCTTCAGAGATGCCTGCTTATTGGACACGACCACCTCTCTCCTTTACTTCTTCATCCATCACAGGTCTGGGTGCTCTTTCCTACATAACAAAATCAGTGTTTTATTCAATCTGCTTTCTCCGTGACCTCCATGATATATGGGGGTGTTTTTATTTTGCATTTCCAACTGGCCTGTCATCTCACCTCCCCCTCTAGTTCAGCTTATGTGATGCTGGTGCTCAGCTCTGAGGATCTGACTTTTCATTACCAAACCTGTAACATAAGCCCTAAGTCCCTCTGTCCATCATTAGCTGGTCCTTTCAGCCCTGGGTCTAAGGAAGACACCCGGCACCAGACAGGGATATTCTTGCTACAAGAAAGAAATCCAAGCGTCTGTTGCTTTATACTCACAAAGGTTTTCCTGAAAGATCCTACATAGGACAGAGCTGAAGCAGCTCTGGGAGCCTCTGAGATTGGAACAAGGGTGCTCAGCACCACTGGCAAATGCCTTCCCCATTGTGGTGGTTTAAATGTGAGATGTGCCCTCCCCCATGTCCATGAACTAGAACACTCAGTCAATGGTGCTGTTCTGGAAGGTTGTGGAGTCTATGCAAGGGGGAGTCACTGAAGGAAGTGGATCACTGGGTAGATCTTAAAGTTTCATAGCTCATTCTCATTTTTTTCTTTATACCTTGTGTGTGTGTGTGTGTGTGTGTGTGTGTGTGTGTGTGTGTGTGTGTGTGTGTGTCCCACCCCAAGTAACAGCCCTGGAAGTCCTGGAACTCACTTTGTAGACCAGGCTGGCCTCCAACCACCTGTCTCTGCCTCTAAGTGCTAGGATTTAAGATATGGGCCACCATGCCTAGCTTGGTCTTCCTTCCTTCCTTCCTTCCTTCCTTCCTTCCTTCCTTCCTCTTTCTTTCTTCCTTTCTTCCTTTCTTCCTTTCTTTCTTTCTTTCTTTTTTCTTTCCTTCTTTCTTTCTTCTTGTTTGTTTGTTTGTTTGTTTGTGTATTTTGAGAGAGGGTTTCTCTATGTAGGTCTGGTTCTCCTGGAACTCATTCTGTCTGTAGACCAGACTAACCTCGATCTCAGAGATCTGCCTGCCTCTGCCTCTAAGGGATCAAGGGTGTGTGCCCCACGCCACCAGGATTGCTCCTTCCCATTTTTGATCCACTCTCTGCTTCTGACTAGCCACCTCGTGCTCCCACCATCAGGCCTTCCAAGCCACAGTAGGCTGCATTCCGATTCTGTCTTAAACCATGAGTGCAACCAATCTTTTCTTCAGTAGCTGATTTTTGTTGCAGCAGGTCTCCCCGCCGGCCTCCCGGACCTGCCGCCATTGTCCCGCATCCACGTGTGCCCCAAATAACACTCAGAGACTCTGTATTTGATACAATCCTGTTGGCCAGTTACCATTATTGTTAATGGGCTAGCTCTGTCTTAATTATTAACCCATTTCTACTTATCTAAGTATTTCCACGTGGTCGTCTTATCGGGGAACCGCGCGGCAGGCTTCCTGCTTCTTCCCTGGGCTACATGTCGACTCCTACCACTTCCTCTCTCCTCCTCCTGGTCTCCTAGCCCCGCCTATCTTGTTTCCTATTGGCCACAGGGCTTTATTAACCAGTATGAGAAACATATATACAGAATAACATCTCCCATCAGATTTTCTCAAGGATTTTATCACAGCAATGTGAGAACTAATGAAAGTGTCACCTTTCTACTCATGCTGTGTGATGGCTTCATCCTCTTCTGTAGATACTTCTCTCTTGTTGGTGGGAAATACACCATGGTCAGTGGAGAACACACCACGGTCAGTGGGACAGACAATGATGAGTGTTACTTATCGCCAAAGAAAGTGTGCTTTCTCTGGGTGAACTGATCACAGCTGGGGGATAAGGAGCTCTGACTGACCCAGCAACACAGCCCAGCTCTGTGGTCAGGAGAACAGGGAAGGAAAGAGCCCCATTCCATTAACCTAAGTCCTCGGGCAGCATCTATGCTCTGGGCCAGCTCCAACCTCTCTTCAACCGCTTCACAAACCAGTGAAGCAAACAAACACCGCAGCTGGCAGCCGCAACGATAGGGGTACAGTGCAACATTGGAGATAGTGCAGAGTGCTGCCCAAGTCCCGGCACGACCTTTTCCTGCCTGTTCTGACAAGGCTTCCAGAACCCAAAGTTCTGGTCTCAAGAGAGCCAGAGCAAGCTAGGGGATGGAGGAGGGAGAGGCTGTGCAGGTGACCCTGGGGGAAGGCGTGGAGCTGTGTGTGGGGCTGTGCCAGTTTCAGCAGCCCAGCAAGGCCAGGCCTGAAGGTAAAATGAGGAAGACTGGGAAGATGAGCTAGGGTTAGAACAGTTTCATTCACAGCCTTGGCTCTTGTCTCTCTCCGCTCAGCCTTCTGCAGAAGGAAACCTGGAACTCAGTCTCAAGGCCGAGTTCTGAAGTGCCTGGGTCTGAACCCCTCAGTGGCGGATCAGAGCTGCCCGAGGGATCCCACAGTGTCTTGCCGCACCTCTGTCCGGCCTTTCATGTTCCTCCTTGCTCTTGGTTATTTATTTACACATCTTAGATTCTTTACCACATCAAAAGGCCTGGAATGTAAGACTCAGGGCCTAAATGTCCTTCGAGCTCACACAGCTCTGCTCACACAGGCTCTAGGTTAGTGATCAGAAAGTAATTGAATCGCGATCGCTCAGCTAATTGGACAGTTCTTCCCTCCTGGGAACAACCAGTGAGAGATGACATTGGTTTCATGTAGAAAGGAATTTGAAAATCACCTAACATTTTCTCGACATATCCAATTATTTTCTTTTTGCCAAAACAAAAAGAGATTTATAGATATTACCGATTATAAAGTTGATAGTTATGCATGTAGAAAATACAAGTGATACATAAAAGCATAAAGAATAAATTTAAAACCACACAAGCCACTTTCTCCCAGAGGCAGCATGCTAACATTGCAGCTAACAACCTTCCAGACATTTCTCTATAAATCTAGCTGTTATTAATATGTAACTTAATAAGAAGGTAGTAAAAATGCAACATAAGGTAGCCCTCAGAGAAATGCATTCAAAAGAATTAACTGTTAAATAAAATGTTGTTTTTCTTTTAGACGATCTAAGTGGGTTCTCTGACGTTCCCAGAAGGATTTAAAACAACTATTTTCAATATTTGCATAAGAAGATTCTTCACTCTCTCTCTCTGTTTTATTGAGATGTACTTGACATTCTATAAAATGCACCTGCTAAAAGTGCATATATAGTACAGTGATTTTTAGTGACCCAGAAGGCCATGCAGCTATTACAACTACCAAATTCCAGAGCACCGCAATAGGAAACCTGATACCCTTTAAGAAATCACTCTCAATTATTCTCTTAACCACTCCCTGACAACCACTAATTTACTTTCAGTCTCCATGGACTTTTCTACTTTGGACCCTTCATATAAACAGGGTCACACAGGAGCACTTAAGAGCTCATGTTGCTCTTGCAGAGGACCTGAGTTCAGTTCCCGCCACCCATGTCAAGTAGCTCACACTTGCCTGTAACTCTAGCCTCAGGGTCCTTAAACCCTCTTATGGCCTCTGAAGGTAAACTGTATTCAAGTACATACTCCCCCCAGCACGTGCACACTCACACACACACACACAGGTTAAAAAATAGATCTTTTGCCTGGCAGTGGTGGCACACACCTTTAATCCCAGCAATCTGGAGGCAGAGTCAGGAGGATCTCTGTGAGTTGGATGCCAGCCTGGTCTATAGATCTAGTTTCAGGACAGGCTCCAAAGCCTCAGAGAAAACTTGTAGTTTTGGAGCTTTAAATAGTGAAACCTACCTGTTTGAGCACACTAGATAGTAAAATATTAAAACAAACAGGGTCATACAATCTGATGGCTTTTGTGTCTGCCTGTAAATTATCATGGCATTTGCAAGTTTCCATGTCAGCATGTGCCAGTATCAACTTTCTTTTATGAATGAATAATACTGTGTTGTCTGGAATACCGCTTTTTGCTTATTCCTTCATTGGTTGGTCGATGTTTGGGCTGTTGTATTTGTTGACTCTAATGAATGGTGCTGCTATAAACATTAGTATAAAAGTTTTATTTGAGTAAATGTGTTTTTTTACCCCTCTTGGGTATATGTCTATGAGTGAAATATTTGGGCTATATGATAATTCTATATTTAACTTTTTGCAAAGCTGCCAAACTGTTTTCCAAAGTGGCTATACCATTTTACATTCTCCCTAGCAGTGCAGATGGCTTCTGCTGTTCCCACCCTCAACTCCATTTATTGTTGCTGTTTTCTTATTATAGCCTCCTAGAGGGAAGTGATATTTCATTGTGAGTTTAGTTTGCATTTTCCCAATGACTAAGAGCATGAGGTAATTTCTCATATGCTTGTTGGTCATTTACATGTCTCCTTTTGACAAATGTTGTTCTCTTCAAATTCCCTACCTGCTTTGTAATTTGGTTGCTTTTTTGTTTGTTTGGTTTGTTTTTGTTTTTGTTTTAGATCCACTTGTACTTACTGATTTTTCTTAGTTTAAATCCCCAAGGCATACAGCACACTTGGGGTCCCGAGCAATGGCCCTCTTGGGAAGGTTGCTGTGGTGTTTGGTATGGACTTTGCCAGTTTCCATGGGCCCAGGTAACCTTTCCCCAGATGTTTTAGTTTTGTTCCATTTGCCACCAGGAGTCACTGTATGGTTCTTGTGTGTGGACATGAGCCCATCTTTTGCTCAAGCTGAATCCGGTTTCATCTCAGGCATGAACAGCTGCCCTCCTTCATTCCTGAGACTTGCTTAAAGCCAGCAAGATAGCTTTGCCTGACACCTTCCAGACATGTTTGTCCTGTAGAAGTCCTATTCCCTCTGGCCTCCACAGGCTCTAAGATGGTGAAAGGAGAGTTTTCAAAAGTCATTGATTTTAAAATACGACAAGTTTAGACCCTTAAGATTTACAAGTCATTTCCTTATCTAAGGTCTCACTTTCTCTTTTTTCTTTTCCTTTCTTTCTTTCTTTCTTTCTTTCTTTCTTTCTTTTTTTTTTTTTTTTGTTTTTTTTTTTTTGTTTTTTTTTTGTTTTTGTTTTTTGGAGACAGAGTTTCTTTCTATAGCTTTGTAGACCAGGCTGACCTGGAACTCACGGAGATTCGTGTGGACCATCACCGAGGCTGCCTGGCGCATCTCACTTTCTTAATGGAGCTCTTTGCTGCATAAGCTGATTTTACAAATGACCAAGTTCACTTACCCATTCTTCTTCTGTATCAGGGCAAGTGTCTTGATTTGCCCTGTGATGATTAATCTTGATCATCAACTTGATTGGATTAAGATGCTCCGACATTAGCAAAAGAGGAGGTGTTTCCGTAGAGGACTAGCTAAGAAGGAAGGCTCACTGAATGAGCACTGTACTGTCTGTCCCCTAGGATGGGGCCTCAGATGGAATGAAAGTGGGAAAGGAGAGGTCTTTCCAGGTCTTCTCTCTCTGCTCCCTAGATTTGGATTGTGCCTTCCCTGCCAGGGTGATATGGGTGGCTGTCTTCTGGATGCCTTCCCTGCCAGGATGGGCTGAAACCTTGGACACTGTGAGCCAAATGAGTCTTGTTTATATATACATACATGTGTGTGTGTGTGTGTGTGTGTGTGTATTTATTATTTTTCTTGTTTTACATATCCATTCCAGTTCCTTCTCCCTCCGTCCCTCTCATGCCCGTGACCACCCCCCCCCATGAATCCTTCTTTTAGGTGTTTTTTCTTGGATTATTTTTTACCACAGCAACAGCATGTCTATCCATGCTCTCATAGGTTTGAATGTTCTCCCCCTCTGCAATGGGAACCTGACCTGCTTTCTGACTGTGTGTTCTGGTACCTAAGTCCACACAAACTCAAAGATTTCTTGTTACCCAAGATTCCTGTATATTGTGACCAGCACATCTTTATCACACAAGCTGCTTTGGACAGACTTGCTCTGATGTTGACTTGAGACTTTGGCCAACTTTGTGATAAAGGTTTTTATCCTACAGCCTTCCCTCTGCCTGCTCTGTGTTTGCCATTTTGCTGGGTCTCCCATCTTCTCTCTCTGTCACCTCTCAACCTATATGTTTATTCCTGTCCTTGCCTCCTTAGTGATGGAGTGCAGTAATAACAAGACTGGGAGAGCTGAGTTGTAATCTAGATAGGACTTTTACAAGCTGGGGAGCCTTGGGCAAGTTTCCTGACAGCTCTGCTTGTCAGCTGACTCATCTGTCCAATAAGGATCATGATGTGGATCTTCTCAGGGAGCATCTGTAGTTCCAATGAAGAACTCCCTGCCAGTGATGGGAACAAGGGGACGTTCAAAAGTGCTAGCCATCGCTTCCAACTCAAGCTCAGAGCTTCATTCCAGGCCACACCTTCCTGTCTTCTGCCAGCTCTAGGTCTCCAGTCTCCTCCCTTTGGGGCCTTCTCACATCAGACCTGTTAACTAACAGTAACAGTTTCCCGTGGGTCCAACACCAACATAGCCCCTGTCCCTCTGCCCCCCCTCCCCATCCTACCCTCACCGTCGCTACTTCTTTTGAGACAGGGTCTCATTCAAACATGGTCTGACCTTGAACTCTTGATCCTCCTGCCACTTCCCACATTCTCAGGTTATAGACATGTGCTACCATGCCTGGGACTGAACCTCATACATGCTAGGAAGGCATTCTACCAACTGAGCCACCCCCCAGCCCTGCCACAGAACCTTCCATGCCGTTATTCCTTCCTTTCATCTGGGGCATTATTCACTTGGTCTTGCCAACTTTTCTTTTTTTAAAAGTTTTTTATTTTTGTTTTATGTGCTTTGTTTGTATGTATGTGTGGGGATGCCAGATCCCCTGGAACTAGAGTTACAGACAGTTGTGAGCTGCCATGTGGGTGCTGGGGATTGAACCCTGGTCCACTGGAAGAGCAGCTGGTGCTTTAACTGCTGAGTCATCTCTCCAGCCCTTGGCAACTTTTCTTTTGAACTCTTTCTCCCTTTAGTTTTCCTTTCCCTCTCTGTGCCAGTCTCAGCTTCACCCTGCTGGACTCCGTAGAAAGCAAGCCCGGTGCTGCCTATCTTTGTGCCCCGCTGTCTGAGTTTGACCCTCATAGAAGCTGCAGTTCTGGGCATCTCCCTGTGGTCCCTGGGACTGTCTTTTCTGATAAGATGGAGTTATTCACAATCCCAGGATGGTGTACAGTAGCATTTTGAGGTCAGAGATCTGGACTCTTTCCTGGGCTTGTCCTTTGGGCCTCCATTTTCCCACTGAGGTTGTGTGGAGGAGGAAACAAACAGTCCCTGCCAGCTCTGCCGTGTGGTGACCTGCCTGTCATGTGATGTGTCCAGCACAGGCTCATTCACAGGAGTTCTGAGACGTTGGTCTCTCTCCTCCCCCTCCTACTTGACAGTCTTGTTTAATAGGCGAGCATCTCCTTGGCCAAGTACCTCTCAGACCTCACTTCCTGCCTCTGACTCACCAAGCCTGGCTGTTGCCCTCACCTTACAGCCTAGAGTGTGTTGTTATTGTACAAATGAATTCAGCTGTTAGCCCAGCATCTATACTGTGCCTGTCTCAGAGAATTTCCACTTCGGTCTTTCCTATTCCATTCCAAGCTCCTACACTGATGACCTGTGAGATTGGTTTTTTTTTTTTTTTTCAAAAAAACAAAACATGAACCCGAATCTTGCTATTCATCCCAGACAAGACTTGAATTTGAATTTCTTCTGCCTCAACCTCTCAAGTGCTGGAGTCACCGGTGTGCACCACCACACACAGCTCTCCTGTGAGATCTTCCTAAAGCCTGTATCTGAGTAGACCATGCTGCAGCTAGGAAGCCCAGGGAGCTTTCCAGACCAGGAAACCCAGTCTCTGCAGCCTCCTTTTGGAGCTCCCTTCCCCTCAGCAGCTAATGCAGGAAGCTCCCCCATTCTCTTGCTCCTTCTGCCCCCACCCTGAAATTCTCCTCACTCACGGGGCTTCGGATACACTGCGACTTCGTCAGAAGCCTTCCTTGATCTTCCCATTCAAAGAAAAGCTTTGCTGTTTCTATCACTGCCACAGAATCACTTGGGTTCCCCTGGGGAGGCTTGTTCACCTTCCCTCCCTTACTGTGGAACAGGCAGACAGTGTGTGACTGAGTCGGGTGCTGCCTGCACACGGCATCATTCCGCAAACATTTGTTGTCTAAGGCATGATTTAGCGCTGGGCTTTTGGCTTTTGTCTCCCTCCCTAGTGGTGCTACAAGAAAGGTCCCATTCCACCTAGCACCACAGTTTCCCCCCAAGGACTCTGGCTCACGAGCTGGCAAGCCCAGAGCACACTCAGAGTTTACACAAAGGAGCAGCAGGAAGCGAGGATTAGAGCAAGATCTTAATCAGCAAGCCCTGAGACACCTGCTGGCACCACCGTGTTGGGGAAGTCCCAGCGGTGCCCACAAAAGGCAAAAGTGGTGGATGGCACCTATAGAAAGGGTTCCCGCATGCGCTGGCCATTCTGAGCACCCGGGTCCTTCCTGTCCTGATGGTTAGTGATGAGAGCAATGAGTCCCAACACCCTCTGGTATCAGTGCTGCTGCCGGCACTTGAGGAAGCTGCCAAGATCACCTGGCAAGTCAGGGCAAGGCTGAGGAAGAAACCAGGATGCTCCCTCCCAGGCCTGGGCATACTCTCTGCACTAGGCTAGGGGGCTTTGTGGGTGTGGCTGTACTGAGCATGAACAAGGACTTTCCTAGAGCGCCAGTAAGACCTTGAAGTAGGCACCTGCCGTTGCAAGAGCCAAGTCACTAACAGAGGGATGATGATGGTAGGAGAGGAGGAAGAGACAGCAAAAGAATAAGATAGATAGGGACAGAGAGATGTGAAAAATGACTTAAAACAACCACAAAGACCAAAGCTGAACTAGAATGAGGCACAGGTGTGTGAGAGAGGAAGTAGAAGAGGAGGTGGCATGGATAAGGGAACCGGTGCTCTGCCCCTCTTCCTGCTGCCTCTGGGACTCGTGTGTGTGTGTGTGTGTGTGTGTGTGTGTGTGTGTGTGTGTGTGAGAGAGAGAGAGAGAGAGAGAGAGAGAGAGAGAGAGAGAGAGAGAGAGAGAGAGAGAGAGAGAGAGAGAGCCCAAGGAGACCAGAAGAGGGTGTTGCGTTCCCCTTGAGCTGGGGTTATGGGTGGTTGTGAATCCAGCATGGGTTCTGGGAACTGAACTCAGGTCCTCTGGATGGGCATCTGGTGCTCTTAACCAGCCATGTCTCCAGTCCCTGTCCTGAGACTTCTTTATTGGGTGTGGGGGCCTCAGCTTTCTGGACTGTGCATGGGCTTCAGCACTCTGGACATACAAGAAAACAGTTGAGGTCCTCACATTTGCTTGGGCAGGTCAAGGGACATCGGAAATTTTGAACCAGGGCTTTCCTTCGGCTCTGCTCAACTCAGGGTCTGGGAAGGGCTTCCCTCCAGAATTTAAACCAGAGGATTCCCAAGAAATTTCTACATTCAGATTCCCGACTACCTGAGCCTATAGGACCTGAAGGTGAAGAGTTCTGACACACTGACACACAGCCTTGGATTCCTGACTACCTGGGCCTACAGGACAAAGGAACTATTCAAGGAGACTAACTCCACCTATTGCTTCCTCCAGCAAAGAACTCTCCTTGGTGTTCTGCCCATTAGACCTGGAATGGGGCAGTCACTTCTTGTCTAACTTCCATATGGCCCAGAAGGGGAGACAAACACAGAAAGGTCACTATCAGGACAGTGCTTGAATGGGAACTTGGGACCTTCTGCATACTCAGGGCAGGACGGAAGTTGGGAGCTCTAGTTTGAGGTTTCCAAAGATTTGTTTCTTTTTATTTTGTATGTATGAGTGTTTGCCTGCTTGTACGTATGCATACCACATGCATGCAGTACCTGTGGAGGCCAGAAGAGGGAGGCAGATCCCTTGGTTACCAGCTGCCTGGCTTGGGTGCTGGGAACTGATAACCTGCCTGCCTAACCCGTGGGCTTCTAGTCTCTGGAAGCACAGCTGTCACAGCTCCTCCACCCCTGCTCTTCCACCTTATGGAAACTTCAAGTCTTTGTTTCACCCTTTTCACTCAGTCTCTCAATCCTCTCTTCACTTTCTCAGCCACAGTCTATACATCCAAACTAGTGACCCCCACCGACATTGCTATGGGAATGCAGCCTTTGAGGGCTTAGCAGGTCTCAAACCAAGGATGCTTCCTAACCTTCCCCTGGAGTATGAGAGGATGGTTATAGCAGGTCTTAGCATCTTCATGCCCCTGCAAAATGCAACCCAGAGTCCTTACCCTGGACTACAGGGGGGCCCCAGGCAATCTGTTCCTTGCCGCTTCCATAATTTATTAGTCAGCAGGAGCTCAGTATGCTGTCCACATCAGCAAACAGCAAGCACATCCAGCCTCCACACCTGCCTTTGCACCTGCTCTGTTCCCCGCAGGACGCCCCCCACTCCATCCCCAGACATCCCAGTGGCCTGCTCCTTTTGTCCTTCATCTTCAGCTCAAAGGTCACCTCTGCGGAAAAGCCTTTCCAGACTGCCTCAATAAAATTCTGTCCTGTCACTCTGTTTCTTCAATCTGCTTAAATTCTCTTCATAGGCTCGGTCATTACCTGATGTCAAAGTATAATTTCCAAAGAGTCAGAAACATGACTCTCACCCAGCATCTGCCAGAATGTCAGTGATGTATTCCATCCATTAGTGAAGGGCTCAGTCAGTCCACAGCACTGGCTCTGAGGGGTAAGAGTTGCCCATATGCCTAATCAATGAGAGAGGAGATTTGGGTGGGACTGTCAAGCCATCCACTAAATTGGTGGATGTCCTATAGGACATTCAAACTGTAGCCTTCAGGGTTATCTTTTCATCCAGACAGAAATCGTTTGCATCTCTGCTGGAAAAAATCACTTGAAGCTTATCAGTCTGTTTAAAGTTGGCCACTCACTTCTTAGAAGTGGAGTCCCAATCAATAACAAATGTAAGTTAACAAAGTTACCCTTCTGGAACACAGGTGTTCAAAGGACCTCCCTACTGAAAGGAGCATTCTGTGACAGCCAGCCTACCAGACAGAACTCCAAGGGGCCATTCAGCTCTTGATGTGTGGCTCATGTGACTGAGGAACAGAATTTTAACAGTCTAAATTAAATTAATGCTATAGTATTTATATGTTAATATAATATAATATAATATAATATAATACATAACCTAAATTATGATGGCTGATGTATGTCTTAAGTTTAAATTGCTGAGATTGGGAGAGCTATAAAACAAAAACGCCTCTAAAATATAAACCCCACTTGCCTAAGCAGAGATAACTTCCTGGAATGATGGGGGCTGTTGTTCATGTAAGGTAACAAGCCATGTATTTTTGCTTCTGTAAACAAGGTTGGTTGCCACAACTGCACAAGATGAGTGTGATCACATGTAAAAGGGAGGTACATAGGCAAGAAGCATGTCAAGATGTATGCGTGACCCTAATTGGATGGAGGTACATAGATAGCCCTGTGGGTTTTGTCTTTATAAGCTTCAGACTAACGTAATTTACAGGCATTCTCTGGAATCCTGGGTATGGACCTGGCCAGTGTCCATCATCCTGGCCAGAATTTAACAAAGCTTGCTTCAAATTTGGCTCAAAATTGAGGCAGTGGTCTTATTCTCACCTGGTGGGAATAACAAAATACATTAAGGTCTGATGTCAGTAATTTAATATTATGTTTGTATAAATTATAGCACATAAAAATATGGTATTATATTCTAATATAAAGCTAATAAATTAAATTTAAATGGCCAGCTGTGGCTAGTGGATTCCATATTTGGTAGCCCCATCCTAGAATGTTGGATGACAAAATTAGGTCCCGGTAGTCACTTTTCATTGCTATGACCAATTTAAAGCGTTCTTTCGGCTCATGATTTTAGAGAGTTCAGTCCATGGCTGCTTAGCCAAGTGTTTGTGTGGACATCATAGTGGCAGATCCAAGATCCAAGTCTTCACTGTGTGCTGGCTCCGAAGCAGAGGTTGGGAAAGGAAGGGACCATGGGTGACACCCCAGGGACCCCTAATCCTTCTAGCTAGGCCTTATACCCTGAAATAGAACCACAATCTGGGGAGGGTGTTCCAAACACTTCCTGTTCAAATCATAGGAGGCAGCTTGCTCGATGGTGTTGTGGGGCACAGGGCCTTTTTACTGCGCTTCAGAGATCTTCTTTCACTCTGACATCATATTTGTGAATGCATGGAAGAGGGGGCGGTTGTCTCTCTTCCTTACAGGAAGGCAAGCCTTGTGCTAGCAGGAACTTATCTTTGTGTTCTCCAGGCACTTAGGACGGGTGTACGCAGCAGGTACACAATCGATAATTGTTGAATGAATAAATAAACACAAAGCGACCAGGGTCTTGCCAGAAACCAAAGGCTAAGAGACTCCCCGTGGTAAGTTTGGCTGACAAGTAGCAGCAGGAGTGGCGCCCGATTCCTCGCTTCAAATAGCTTTCTTATTCTGCAAAGTGCTCCCCTGCTGCTGGCCCCAGCCCTACCCCCAAGTACCTGACTGTGGTTGATGTTCACAGGAGAACTCTGGGAAGGGCTGAGACCAGGGGGCAGTGACAAGCACTGGGGACCAGGAGGACTGAGATGGCTGCAGACCGACAGGCCCAGGGTAGATACAGGACTCTCACGAGAAGAGAAGGGACTGTTCAGGGACACAGAATGAGCAGTGGCAGGGTTGAGCCCTGAATCAGAGTCTTCTGTCGCCCATGGATTCCTCTCTTCCCCATCCTAGTTCCTAGGCTCCTTCAAAGACACTGTATCCTTTGGGCTTGTCCCTTGAGCCCTCCCAGCCTCATTCTCTACCATCCAGGGGAGTGAAAATGAAGTGTGAGGAGAGATGTTGAGAGATGCTTTTTTGGGCTTCAGGAATTTCCACTCTGGGGTTACAGGAAGAAACCATGTCCATGAGGTCCTTGTTACTGAGGGAGACCCTGTATCACCTGACAGGGCGATCAGGACCAGTTGGTTGTACCTAGTTCTGGAGTGAACTGTAATTCCCTGAGTTGTGTGACACACACCCCCTCCCATCCCTAGGCCATTCTTTCTTTCTTCCAAGGGAAGTACTCCAATCTGTGAGCCAGAAGGGCCTTAGAAACAGTCTAGCCCCTTCATGCTCCAGCTGGGGAGACCCAGTCAGGTCTAAGTTGGGCAGGAGTCCAGGGTTTCCTCCCAGCTGGGGAGGACTCCTGTGCTTCAGCCTCTTGTCTTAGCTAGTGAGGAATGAAGGGCTGGAGAGACAACACCCAGATCCCAGGCAAGATCTTGGAGCTCTGGGTGGGCCCTTCTTGGCCCCCACCCTCTCACTCAAGACCAGCCTTCAGATACACCACTGGTCAGGCTGTCTGTGTTAGGGTGCAGGGGAGGTAGTGTGGCTTTGAAGGGAGAGACTCCATTGGGCCTGCATCCCTGGGACTGGGGCAGACAAGATGAATTGGCCTTTAAGCAAGTCATGGAATTCTCTGGAATGGAGGCTGGAGTCCCCTCACTGGCAATGGCAGCTGTGGAAGAAGAGTAGGGCCACCAGCTGGGGCTTTGGTGGCCCAGGTGTGTTTATAGCCCTCTTAGATGTAGTCTGCCCTAGCTAATCTTCACCGGCCATCTTGACTGGACTTTAAACTATTTAGGAGACACACCTAGGGGTATGTCTTCAAGATTTAGAAGTGGGAGGACCCGCCCTGACCATGGGTGACATCATCCCTGGGCTGGAGGCTGGACTGCCACAGCCCACAATGTCCTTCTCCCTCAAGTCCATGTTTGCCAGGTGTTGGGGCACAGCACTGAGAAAAAGCGGCAATTCAGAGCTTTTCCGTGCTTTGCTGCAGGATTCCTTACAGCAGAAGAAAAACATGGTCACTTATAGTTACCATGGAAACCCAAGGCAGACAAGCCCAGAAGATTTGGGAAGACAGTGGGGTTTCCTGAGTCCCTCAAGCAGGGAAAGGCCTTGCTCAATCAGCCAGCCATGCTGCTGTTGAGGAAGTAGCTGAGACCCTCTTCCCTTCTTGCATTTCTTCTGGTGTGTGCATCAACTGTCTTCTCTACCGACACTGACACAGTACTGAGCACGGCTGTGCCCATCGCTCAGAGCTTTGCCCTAGTGAAGGATGGCTCTGCTTTCTCCAGGTCTGGTTGGGAAAATTCCTGGACAGACTCAAACTGATCTGGCTTAGGTCAGGTTCGTCCCTAGGCCTGCACTCTGGGGTTAGGAACTGTTTCCTGCAGGAATTCGGGCAGCCCAGATGCCTCCTCTAGGAAGCTCCTGTATCTGCTCCATGGAAGTTAGTGTTTCTTTCATTGGAGTTGAGCTGTCAGCAGTTTCCGATTTAAAGAGGTTAACAGAGGGTAGAGGCAAGGGGTAACCACAGAGGTCGGGAGAGCCACACCAGATTTGTCTGGCTCTGTCCTACAGAGCCCAGAGCTGTGTCTGATGTGGAGCACAAACTCCCCGCTCCTCTCTGCTCCCAGCCCTGGTGACTGCCAGTCTACTTCCTGTCTCTGTGGTTTGGATATAAAAGTAATCCTTCCTGTGGTAGCTTAAATGTAATTGGCCCCCATAAGCTCATAGGGAGTGGCACTATTGGGAGGTGTGACGCTATTGGAGTTGGTGTGGCCTTGTTGGAGGAAGTGTGTCACTGTGGGGATAGGCTTTGAGGTCTCATATATGCTTAAGTCATGCCTAGTGTCTCAGACCACGTCCTGTTGCCTATGGGTCAAGACATAGGACTCTGAGTTCCTTCTCTAGCACCATGTCTGCCTGCATACCACCATGTCACACCATGATGATAATAGACTGAACCTCTGAAAATGTCAGCCACCCCAATTAAATGTGTTTTTCTTTATAGGAGTTGCTGGGAAGGAGGGCAGGCTGGAGAAATGGCTCAGAGGTTAAGAGCATGGGCTGTTCTTTCAGAGGTCCTGGGTTCAATTCCCAGCCTTGTACATACAGTTTTAAAAATGAGAGCATCTCACCTTTGATATTGCCTTTGACCTCATTCTCTGAACTTTGGAGCATCTGGAGCAGAATCCAGAGGGCAACCATGCCAACATCAGACACACAGCAGGTATGCCTGAGTTACGTCCCTTTCAATTCAACTTCCCTCAAAGCCTCCGGGAAACATGGGAGTCAGAATAAGACTCCTGCCATCAAGAGTCAGAGCTTTATGCTTGGAACACAGGACAGGCCTCCCAGCTGGGCACGGCTACAGTACAGTTCATGGAGTATCAAGTAAGTGGTGGAGGTGGAGAGGACTTAGCAGCTGAAAGACATGGCCTTAGAGAGGTATGCTTGCTGCCTATGGGCCAGGCCCCAAGTGAAATAAGCCTTGATGGGGAAGGTTGTTCACTAGTTTTCTGTTGCTGTGACAAGCACCTGAGATGCTCAATGTATAAAAAGCTTTATTTGGCAGCACACTGTTTTTGAGACTCAGTCCAGGATCAATGGGCCTTGTGGCAAAACAGCATAGAATGGTGGAGCAGAAAACTGTTTATTCATGGCCAAGATACAGGAGTAGGGAGAGAAAGACAGAGAGGGAGAGGACAGGAGGAATGGGCTGGAATGCCGTGCAGTCAGTGACCTAAGTCCTCCCACTAGGCCTAGCTCTTACAGGCTCTGCCACAGCTTGGAATCTCCAAGTTCGGAATACACAGGCCTCTGGGGAACATTCCAGATCCAAATGGTAGCAAGAAGGGTATGATTTTCCTGCTATTAGTTACAGGGCAGGTCTGAGGGGTTTCAGTGGGTCTAGAGCTTACTCACATTTGGACCACCTATGGCTGTCGTACCTTTCTCTTGGCCAGGTCACCTTCCTCTAGTCCTACAGTCCCACCCTCAGCCCCACCCTCTCTCTTTTGATGTGTAGTCGCTGAACCCTTCACACGGGCTCTTTTGATTTTTCCTTTGTCCAAAGTCTTTCTCCTGTTTTGTTTGTTTCTTATTTGTTTGCTTTTGAGACAGGTTTCTCTGTGTCGCTCTGGCTGTCCTGGAACTTGCTCTGTAGACCAGACTGGCCTTGAACTCAGAGTTCTTCCTGCCTCTGCCTCCTGAGTGCTGGGATTAAAGGCATGTGCCACCATTAACCGGCCTTTTCTCGGCTTTTAAAATGAAATTTCATTGTGTTTCATTATGTGTTTTCCCTGCATGCATGTATATATGTGCCACATGTGGGACTGGTGCCCAACGGGGTCAGAAGATGTGTCAGACCCCCGGGAGCTGAAGTTGTGATGCCATCATTGTGGATGCTAGGATCCAAACTCAGATCCTCTGCAAGAATTTCATGTGTTCTTAACCACTGAGCCATCTCCAGCCCTGCTTCTAATTCTTGACCTTTTGTAGGAGGTAGCCCTGTACAAACCTGTTACAGGGAATGGCTGTCAGTTCAGAGGTGGGAGGGGTGACTGGCCCTGAATGGCTTGGGCTGCTGGTGGCCCTGGGAGAGAGCCACTCTGTTCTTTCATCTTGCCCGCGCTGTGTCTGGCAGCAACTGGCCTGTGTGGCTGAGCTGATCGAGTCAAACTCTCAGAGGGATATGCACATCATGGGACAGTGCCAATGAAGTGTGAAGTAGAGGCATCAGGGGTCTGGGGATAGAGGCAAAATGGCCCACCTGGTCTTGGTACAAGAGGAGAAGAGGAGGACTCTGTCACCAGGCCTCTGTGAAAGGCGGTTAGGCGAGTTTAAAGAGGGAGATAATCCAGCCTCAAGGCCGGGCCACCTTCAACCCTAACCCATCAGGGAGATGAGCCGTGTGATTCCTACGTGGAAATAAACCAAACACAGTATGTTCTCAGAGACCCCTGAAATACAGACAGATAGCCTCCTACCCAGAACACAGCGATTCAACTGTGGCCGCCAAGATGACGGGAAAGAGGACTGGGGAAGAGAAGCCGTGACGCCCCCAGGGCAGGAACATGTGCTGTCTGTCCAGGGAATCCCAGAGACTCGGGGCCCACTCCAGGCTCTTGGCGATAGGGAGCCACAGAAGGTTCTTGGGGACTGAAGCGCTGGGTTGGTGATGTGCCGTGGGTGACTAGCAGAGTTTTAATGATCACATTGAGACTGCCATTGAGAATGTGTTCAATAAGGAAGAAGTGAGATCCAGTCCGCGTGCACCCGTGAGCCATGGTTTCCTGAGGTGAGGCAGGAGGAAATCTGAGTCCTTAGACAGCAGTGGCTTCAGGCACCACTGCACAGCTCCTGTTAGCAGGTCCTCAGTCGTTCTACAGGCGACGCTGTAACGAGTTCCTCAGGGCTTGTACAAATGAACATCTGACATTTTAAACGTGGAGCGGGAGAAAAGCTATTATTTCAAACTTACTACTGCCTCAGCCTTAGCTTGTATGTCTGGTGAGTAGGTGGAGGGACAGGCCAGCTAGCGGAGAGGAAGGTGGGGCTTGCATTCTGGATGGTCTAGGCTTAGAATCATGTCGGTTCACTGTTGTGTTTATGGACTTGCAGCAGGGGCAGATGTGGCTCAGTTGGTAGAGGTTTAGCTAGCATGTCAATCCCAAACACCACATAAATGGGCCCGGGTGGCGTTTGCCTCTAAGTCTATCCCTTGGGAGGTAAAGGCAGGAGGATTAGAAATTCAAGGTAAAGCTGGGCCGTGGTGCAGCACACTTTTAGTCCCAGCACTCAGGAGGCAGAGGCAGGCTGATCCCTGTGAGTTTGAGGCCAGCCTGGTCTACAGAGCTAGTTCTAGGATAGCCAGGGCTACACAGAAAAACCCTGTCTCAAAAAACCAAACCAAAACAAACCAAAACAAAACTCAAAGTCTCCTTAGTGTATAGGGAGATTGAGGTCAACCTGGGCTAGAGATTCTGTCTCAATCAATCAACCTATCTATTAACCAATAGCAATTAAAATACACACAGTCTCAGGCATAGACTTGGTATCACAGTGTCTTTCTGGTTTTACGAGCTGTCATTCTAGCCAGGCAGTGGTGGCACACACCTTTAATTGCAGCACTTGAAAGGCAGAGGCAGTCAGAGTTTGAGACCAGTTTAATCTATATATTTAGTTCTAGGACAGCCAGGACTATACAGAGAAACCCTGTCCCAAAAACCAGAGAGAGAGAGAGAGAGTGAGAGAGAGACAGACAGAGAGAGACAGAGAAAGAGGGATAGAGGGAGGGAAAGAGGGACAGAAAGAGACTAGAGTGAACGAGAAGGCAGTTTATGTCATGTAAATGGGAAGTCTGGGAACCGTTAGGCATGGCGTTAGGAATGGCTCTATTGAGAGGTTTAGTGATGTTCAATGACATCAGATAACATCACTCCACTAGGCATGCTCACTTCATCCAA
This sequence comes from Cricetiscus sungorus, assembly GCA_030556225.1. Lineage (NCBI taxonomy): Eukaryota > Metazoa > Chordata > Mammalia > Rodentia > Cricetidae > Cricetiscus > Cricetiscus sungorus. The sequence continues at coordinate 53,621,854 of JANBXA010000734.1, forward strand.
TGGGATGCTGTTCTGACAGCATCACAGTCCTGGGAGAACCCCAGTTGCCTGGCGTGGGTGTAGAAATATCTGAGCCCTGAGTGCAGGGAAGGGTGGCTACTGTGACCCTGTGGCTGTGGGGATGGGGAAAGAACATTTGCTGAAGGAAGAAGTGTAGATTCTCCTGGGATATGTGCTGGGTCAAGAGAGAGTCAAACACCCATTGTAGACAAGAGCAAGGTGTCTTCTCTACACAAGTGGTGATTCTGCAGATGAGGTCATCTAGAAAGATGATCTGCCCGCCCAGGTTTAGGCCAGATAAACAAGCAAAGACTAGCCAGCTTGTTCCAGGAGCTGGAGAGTCAGGTGGGGTGGGGGTGGAGGCAAGCCAAGTCCCAGGAGGAGACATCAGAGAAATGAGGGTGCTGTGAGCTACAGAGAGCTCCAAGGACAGGGTAGTGGGAAGAGTCTGTAGTTTATCAACACCAACACTGGAGGACTTTACAAAAGCGCCATAAGTAGGATGGGACTTCCACTTCCAGCATCTGTACCAGGAAGGAGAGAGCTAGGGTGCCAGGCAGGTTCTCCAGGATCTTGTTTTAGTGGGGGAGGGGATACACCTGTGTTTGAAGCCAGCAAAGGGAAAGACTAATGTCTGGACAGAGGCATGGGGTTATGACCCTGTCCCATACACAGCCTGCAGAGCATAGGGCCCATCTTGTTTTATTGTTTTAACCACGAATATTGACCTGCAATGTATAATACGTAAATATCTTTAAAAAATATTACTTGAACCACACAAGTAACACATGATGACAAAACAGAATACAAGCAACTCAGAAGCAACTAATATAAGATGAAAACAGAAGGTTCTCTCCATCTTCCTCCAATGCACCCTCTCCAGGTAACTGCCTTTTAGAATTTTCTTGGGAATTCTTCCAAAGATTTTGACTGTGTGAACACTCAAAATTTAAAATAAACCAACTGCTATCCTGCTCCTTTCTTGCGCTCACTGCAGCTCTTGGAGCTAGCTCCTCATCAGTACAGGTGGAGTCCATTCCCTTTCAGGAACAAGGTGACTTCTGTGTGGGGATTCAGCAGGCTCTGTTATGAGGACATCCTGTCGTTCCTCAACTGTTGCCATTAAAAATACTACTTTAGTGGGTTGGAGATGTAGTTGGTGGAGTGCTTGCCTGGCATGGACCTAGTCCTCAGTATGGCACAAAACTGTGTAAAATGGCACACACACCTGTAATCCCAGCACTTGTCAGGTAGAAGCAGGAAGATTAGAAGTTGAGGGTCATTTTGAGCTATGTGGAGTTTGAGGGTAGACTAGGCTACATGAGACCCTGTCTCCAAACAAACCAACCAACAAACCAACAGTAGCCCAGCTGTAGAGAGCTTACCTGGCACTTACAAGGCCCTGGGTTTGATTCCCAACACTACCTCAAATAAAACAACTCCCCAAACACACAAACAAAAACTAAATGCAAACATTTTTTAAACTTTCTTTTCACATCATGCATCTTGGTTCCATTCATTTCTCTCCTTTGAATCTGCCCTCTGCCTCTGAACCCCCCCCCAATAAAACAAAATTTAAGAGAAAGGAAAGGGGGAAGCTGCAATGTGACCCAGTGAGCCATGCAGCAAACCCCTTTGTCCATATACCTTTACTTGCGAGTATGCATTGCAAAGAATCATTGGCAAGGTTTCTGTTACACCATCTCTGCTGGATCCTTACTGGGACTCTTCTTGGATATCCTGCTGGTGCCCTGAGTTGTGGAGATCCTGAAAAAACTAAATACAAACAATTTTAACACATATTTTTTTAATGAAAATTTGCACTTATTTATTTATTTTTTTGTATTTGTAGGGTGGCTCCATGATGTGTGAATGGAAGTCAGAGGACAATCCACCTGTGTTCACAGAAGGAATTACTTTTGTATCCTTAATTGCAAGGAATAGAATTATTAGCGTTTGCAGAAATAGGTTGGTCCTGAACCTATGATAATTTCACTTAGTGGTTTCTCCTTAACTGTGATGCAAACATGAGATGCATTCAAAGGAAACTATACTTTTAATTTTGAATCTTGACCTTTTCCTGGATTAGTGGTGTGTGGTGTGGTGTTCTTTGGGTGCTGGGAAGCAGTGACAAGCTGATGTCAGCCACAGGATCAGGATGCAAACCAATCTGTACACCCAGTGTGCGGTGTGGTTATTCTGTGGTAGTAGGTAGGCATTTGTCTTAGGGTAGTTTCAATTTATGAGTTATATCCAGACATATAACTCCCATTATGAATTGAGAAGCATCTGTTGTAGAATGTTAGTTTAGGATGTGTTACATTTATTTATGTTGTGGAATATTTGCTTAATGATACAAAGATGTGTTGCATTCGTTTATGTTGCATTTGTTTAACTCTGTAGAGCTGTGTTACTGTGCCTGCCTAAAACACCTGATTGGTTTAATAAAGAGCTGAACAGCCAATAGCAAGGCAGGAGAGAGAAATAGACAAGGCTGTGGGCAGAGAGAATAAATAGGAGGAGAAATCTAGGGCCTAGCTACCCAGCTGCCCAGCCACCCACCTACCCAACCACCCAACCACATAGCCACTCAGCCACCCAACCACACAGCCACCCAAACACTCAACCACACAGCCACCCAGCCACTCAGCCACAAAGCCACCCAACCACACAGCCACCCAAACACTCAACCACACAGCCACCCAGCCACACAGCTACACAGCCACCCAACCACACAGGTGTTATGGGTACATTTTTCCCCGCTGCCGGTCTGGTTCCGCCACCACGCCAGCCCCCAATAACACAGAGACTCTGTATTTGATACAATCCTGTTGGCCAGGTACTATCATTGTTTATTGGCTAGCTCTGCCTTAATGATTAACCCATTTCTATTATTCTAAGTATTTCCATGTGGCTCATCTTACCGGCCAGAGCGGCTGGCTGGCGTTCTACCTCTCTGGGCTCTCCATGTTGACTCCTTCTTCCTACTTTCTCTTTCCTCCTTGTCTCCTAGTACCTCCTATATTGCTTTCCCATTGGCCAACAGGGCTTTATTCATTAACCAATATGAGAAACATATTTACAGAACATCTCCCATCACCTCCTCTTTTCTGTCTAAAATAAAAGAAGGGTTTTAACCTTAACATAGTAAAATATATCACACAACAGTTATCAAATAAGAATTACAGTTAACAATATTTAGTCCATTAATATTTTGTAAGACTTAAAGAAAATATTATCTATCCTATTTTTGTGAGTCTAAAGTCCTATATGTACCTTATCTTTAATCTTAACTAAGGAAAACTATAACTGTCTGTCTTTAACTCCTTCAAAGACTACAGAAGGATAATATATAAACTCTAGAATGACAGAGACAACTCATTGCCTGGTCAGTCACCCGAAGTTTTTTTTTTTATAATGTTTTATCTTTAGCCCATAGGCCATAGTGTGTCTGGCAGACTCTTTCATGAAACAGGAACCCTGTAGCATTGTCCATCTTGTTTTAGCAGTCACTTTTTTGTGGGTCCTGCATGTCCAGTTTATACAACATAAAGTCAAACAGTCTAGACAAGAGCAGAACCTTGCTCAAATGGCTAGTCTTGCCATATTTAAAGCAAACTTTGTAACAAGTTTTTTCTATGTCCATCTTTCTTTTTGATGTAGGTGGTGTTTCCAGGAGCAGTTGTACCTCGCTGTCAAGAAAAACCCTAAACCATTTTAAGTGTCATATTCTGTAGGTCTTTGAAAGGTTTGAAGAATGCCTATACTTGTTTATTAACAGCATTTTCGCTTCTCCGATCTGCCTATTCCCTCTTCTGTCTTTACTTGATTGATAGTACATCTCTTTACAAAGAAAATAAGATATTGTCTTATCTGGGAAACTTCTATCTCTACAGGCCCTGTGACCTTCTGAGATACTATTGACTGCTGCTAGATTATATAAGCCAACCCTGCATGTGAGAATGTGGGGGAGGAAGCAGTGGGGGAGACTTATATGGTTAGGCATGGTGATGTAGGAAAACGGAATGAAGGGCTAATGGACAACAGTGGGTGTAGGGGTGGAGCTGTGGGAAGCTCTGGGCCAGGCTAAACATCCCAGGCAGCACAGACAGTGAGGATGCTCCAAGTGCCTCATCTTTGAGCTTCTGTTTGGAACCCTGGGGTCCTTAATTAACTCCTCTTGATGAGACACTCTGACCAACAGCAACTTAGAGAAGAAAAGGCTCACTGTAGCCTGCAATCCCAGGTTATAGTTATCATTTTGGGGAAGTCAAGGCAAGGACTTGAAAGAGCTAGACAGTCACAGCCATGACCGGAGAATGAATGCACACATGCCTGATACCCAGCCTGCTCCCTTCCTCTTACACAATCCAGGGCTCCAACCCTGGGAGTAGTCCTGTTCACTTTTAGCCTAGTTCTTTCCAAATCAATTAACACAATTGAGGTAATTTCTCACTGAGATTCTCTTCTCACATGATTCTAGATTGCTTCATGATAATTTCTCATTCTCTCCTCACGTGATTCTAGATTGTTTCAGGCTGACAATGGTGACCAGTATAGTCCTGGTGGTGCTTTGAGGTGCCTGTGTGTGTGTGTGTGTGTGTGTGTGTGTGTGTGTGTGTGTGTGTGCATAACTTTCACCAATGGAGTTCTGCACACAGATAAAAGCTGGGTATGAGGGAGGTTTACATCTAGGAGTCACCAAGGCCCACTGTCTTCTTTGACTAGACAGTAATCAAGTTTCATCACCGTTTAACAGTTAACTAAGTCTACTTAACAATGCATTTTTTTTTTTTTAGAAAAAGATTTATTTTAAGTGTGTGTGTGGAGGTGAGATTTGTGCACATGTGCAGGTGTCTGCAGAGGTTAGTAGAGAGCATTGGCTCCTCTGAACCTAGAGTTGCAGATGGTTGTGAGCCACCCAGCATGGCTGCTGGGATCTGAACTCTGCTTTCAGCAAGAGAAGTATGCACTTTCAATCACTGAGCCGACCCTCCAGCCTCTAATTTGTATTTCATTTATTATTAATTTTCACATATAAAGCGATTTTATTTATGACTTCCATATAAGCTGATGTGTATAGACATACAAGTATGTATGTATATATGATTGTATGGTGTTGATCCAGAATATGTGTTTATTCTGAGATAGAGCCTCCTTATACAGCCCAGAATGCTTCAAATACAGCACACACACACACACACACACACACACACACACACACACTCGAGCATGCCTCTACCTCCAAGTGCTGGGACTACATATTCAATTTATTGCTGCTTTTCATACTGGTGGTGCGTGCCATGTATATATATATATATATATATATATATATATATATACATACATATATATATATATGTATGTATATATATATATATGTGTGTGTGTGTGTGTGTGTGCATATATATATACATATCTATATATGTATCTATATGTGTATATATATATTCACCTCTTGCAGAGAACATTCACATTTATCTTTTCTTTTCTAGATATTAATTTGTAAATTTATCTTTGATAATCCTTACATATATTCAATGTACCAGACTTTGTCACATTCCCCACAAATCTTATATCTAATTTACCACTTATCTTTACATTTATTAATTTTATTTTAGTATTTCACTGTTGCTGAAATCCATAGAGCTGAAGTCTGTGATGAGGTCTGACCAGTGTACATTCCAGAGTAACCCACGTGTCTATCAGGACATGTAATGGTTCTGTTCCCCTGGCTGTTTTCCCTGTGTCCCTCCCACCCAGTCGCGGTCGGCCCTTCTGTGCCAGAGGCGGATTCCTATCACCATAGATCAGCCTTGCTGCTCCAGCATCTCACATAAAATCAACTGTGAAGCCGGACTCCTCTGTGTCTGGCTTCTTTTACTTGACATAAAGTGTTTGAACTTACTTACCCATGTCGTTCCTGTTGAGGCACCGTTCCTTTTTATTGCTTAGTGACATTCCGTTGTGTGAGTGTGGCCAGTGTGTGCATTCTTTCTCCTGTCCATTGACACTGGGGATATTTCTAAAAAATTTTTTTTTGCTGCCATGAATAATACTCAGGTGGATTTTTTTTTTTGTGCCGACTTTTTGAGGACGTTCGTTCTTATTTACCTTGAGTAAATGCCAAAGCACAGAGAGGCTAGATTCCATCGGAAATGCACATTTAACTGTTTTCCAGAGAGATGGCAATGTGTCATTCTGCTACCAGTAACGTGCACTTTCAGTTTCTCATAGTTTTGCCAACATACGGTGTTAAAAAGCATTTTAAGTTTTAATTACTCTGGTGGGCTATAGCAGTATCTCATTGTAATTGTAATTTCTTTTTTTTTTTCTGATGATTTTGTTGTTGAATACTTCTTGTTTTAATTGTCTGTTCATATTTTATTACACTCAATATAGAGACAAAACCTTTTTATGTACTCGAGTTTAGGGAATTTTCAAGTACAAATTTTATTGCACATATGTATTATGTATTTATGTGTGTGTGTATGTAATTAGGTTGTTTTGAGGTAGTTTCATACTCTGTATCCCAGGCTATCCTTCAAACTGACTATATAGCCCAAGCTGACCCCAAACTCGAAGCAATTCTCCAGACCCCTGTCCCCTAAGTGCTGGGATCACAGGCATGAACTATCATGACTGACAATTTTATTGCTTCTAAACTAAGAAATCTTCCTTAACACCAAAAGCCAGCAAATGTTTGTAGTTATATTTTTCTAGTGTTTTATTGTCTGGAATCTTAAACATGGTGAATCTAAGTTTTGTTTTAAATCATGAAGACTCTGTAGTGACCTTTGTGCTGCTATGACCCAAATATTGGACAGGAACAATTCATGGAAGAATTATTTTGACTCATGGTTTTAAAGGGTCTCAGTCTGCCACAGTGGGAAAGCATGCTGGTGACCAGAGTGGTGATGACAGCTGTTTACATTGTGATGGACCTAGAACAGGGGAGAATGCAGCCTCTAGGGGCCCTTCCAATAGACAGGTCCTACCTCCTAAACTTCCACAGCCTCCTCAAAGATCACACCAGCTGGATAACAAGCATCTAAAATATGAGCCTGTGCCGTCTACTTCAATCTCAACCACAGTAGGAGTGGCTTGTCCTTGAGTAGTGGGCTATAGTGGACTGACTGAGACACGGGCTAAATAAAAAGAATTCATCTTTCCTCTGCTTGTTTGATGTACTGCATTTACTTTAAAATGATTTTTACATATAATTGGATCAGTGTCCATTCCCCTGCTACTCTTCATCTGTTTTCCCAAATAGTATGTGTTTTCAGTTATCAGGGTTATGAAGTATATACGATGGCAAAGCCACCTTTATTATTTCTTATTTTTCAAATTCTTTTTGGCTATTTTAACTCAGTTATTTGTCTGAGCTGATGGTTGCGTTGTGAATAATGGTCTCTCTTTCTCACTCTCTTTCTCTCCAAAGATATCTACATCCTAATACCTGGAACATATGAATACACTGGCTTGCATGGGTGGGGGTGGTGAGGGGTGGGGGGACTGAGGGAGTTGGGGGGTGTTTTTGGATGTGGCTAACTGAAGGACCTTGGGAAATGAAGCTCATTCTGGGTTATATGGATGGGCCCTGTATGACCACAAGGATCCTTCGAAGATAGAGACAGGAAGACAGGATTAGGAGAGCCACCACTGGGAATGAGAGGAGAAATTGGAGTCAGGTAGCTACATACCAAGGGATGCTGGTGGCCTCCAAAAGCTAGAGGAGGCAGAAGAAGCTGCTCTGCTACATCTGGCCCCCTCCTCACCACACCCTCCACCCCCTGCCTGCAGACACCTTGATTTTAAGCCAGGCATGATGGTTCTTGCCAGCAATCCCAGCACTTTCAGGCTAAGGCAGGAGGATTGCTATGAGTTCAGGCCAGTAGGGGCTGCAGAAGGACATTTTGCTTCTAAGAACCAAAAAGAAGGAGAAGACGGAGGTGGCCCAGGGTGTTGAGGAATGAGGGAGAGGTGCAGTCCTTTAATCACTGCTCTTGGGAGGCAGAGACAGATGGGTCTCCATGAGTTGGAGGCTACAAAGTTACACAGTAGAGACCCTATCTAAAAAACAAATACAAGTAAGGAATGGGAGAAAGACAGGGAGGAAGGAGGGGGAAGAGATCAGGAGGGGGAACTGTAGTAGCAGCATTGACTTGTAATCTCAGCGGTTTGGAAGGCCAAGGTGGAAACATTGCTTGGATCCAGGAATTTAGGACTAGCTTGGGCATTGTCTTAGTTAGGGTTTCTATTACTGGGAAGATACACCATGACCATGGCAACTCTTATAAAGGAAAACATTTAACTGAGGTAGTGGCTTACAGTTTCAGAGGTTCAGTCCATCATCATCATGGTGGGGAGCATGGCAGCATGCAGGCAGACATGGTGCTGGAGAAGCAGCTGAGAGTTATACATCTCTGCAGGCAACAGGAAGTGGACTCAGACACTGGGCGGTATCTTGAGCACATATGAGACCTCAAAGCCCATCTTCACAGTGACTACTTCCTCTAGCAAGACCACACCTACTTCAATAAGGCTTCTAATAGTGCCACTCCCTATGAGATTATGGGGGGCCAATTGCATTCAAACCACCACAGGCACCATAGTGAGACTCTGTCTCATAAAAAAGTAGCACGGTGTTCTGCTGTGATTTTGGTTAGAACAGTGTTGAACAGTGTGTGATTTGTGAACAGTGTGTGAGTGGCCATCTTTGCATCCTTCTGCCTTGCGTGTGTCTTCTCCAGAAGTAGTCTAGTGTCACTGTGCAACATTGCCTGCTGCTGAAGGTAGGCTCCTTAGAGGAAGACCCGAGGCCAAAGTTTGAGGACAAACAGTTTTTCTGAAAGGCAATCCCAGGACACACAAAAAGAGTAAGAAAGAAGGGCAGGGACCAGAGAGTTGCTAGTGAGGAGATGTGATCCTACAAGTGACCACTGCAGGTGACCCCTTGTTGCCTGTCACTGGGAACTCTGGGAAGCAACATAGCACATGCGTCTCAGGATCATCACGGTCTTCTCTAGGGAGTGCTTGCCTTACCTGAGTACTGCCAATGAAGGGCAGAGTATGGAAAATACCATCAAATCCCGTGAGATCACCAGGTGAGCCTTGGCTGCAAACATTCTGCGTGGGAACTGGCTTCCCTGGAGGGGGTCCCAGTGCTCCCAATCCTGCCTCCTGGCTGGGAGGAGCTGCTCTAACTACACAGAATCTGGCAGGCAGAACAGCCACCTACATAGATGTGGCAGGTAACCTGTCCCTGACCATTGTGACCAACACCTGATTTCCAAAATGCTCTTGGACCAAGGATTTATCTTGCCTGCCAGGACCTCAGGCAGGCCACAGCATGGAGATTAACAGTACCGTCCTGGCAGTCCCAGCGTCAGGCGGACCATTGTGCATTCCCCCCCCCCTCCTTCTTCCTGGAAAGTGTAGGGTGAAAACGCCGAGGTGTGTATTTGACACTATTTCCCAGAGTTCCCCGGGGCATGCGAACTTGACACCACATCCTTTATTGTCTGCTTTCCTATGCTAATCAGCTTTCTGTTACTATAATAAGTACCCACGGCAATCTACTTAAAAAGAAAGAACGGTGTTTTGCGTACTGTGTCAGAGTTCCAGCCCATGATTGGTTGGCTTTCCTGCTTTTGGGATCTGGGGCATGGAGACACATTGCCCTGAGGACTGAACCTGTAGACAAACATGCAGACATCATGGCAGGAATGTGTGGCAGAGCAAAAGTGCTCTCCCTATGGCCAGGAGGCAGAAAGAGTAGAGGAAGACAGTGCAGTTCCATGATCCCCTGTGAAGATGGGCCTCCGTGACCTCAAACCCACCTACTAGGCTGCTGTCCCCTCCTAGAGAACTAAGTCTTAGAGGACACTGAAGATCCAAACTGGGCCATGTCTCTCCCTTGCCTACGCCCTATTTACCAACAGGACTTTTTCTGGGGTCACCTCCTGAGTAGATTCTTATCTTTATGTTCACTGTGTAGACGAGCCCAAGCCATCAGGCTGTCAAGTACTGGACTGAAATGACCAGAGACAGGTGGTGGAGGTATTCTGAGCACAGAAGTCACAGGCAGAACTGCTGAGCCAGGAAATGGGGATTTTTGCATCAGAGAGGAACGTCGTTCCTATCTACCTTCTGCTCTCATGGTTCCCTAACTGTGTCATCTCCCCATCTCCCACCAGTCACCACAGCTACTTCTCTGGGTCTGACCTCAAGACAAGGATCCTATTTGTAGCTCTGACCCCTTGAATTCCTAGGAGGAGCAGGGACATCTGAAAGGAGTTGGCTCAGCAGGATCTGAGGCCAGCTGGGCTTCAGCTGGGAGAAGAGCTGAGAACAAATGACTCTCCACTGAGAGTTGGGCACATTCCCATGCTGGACAAACATCGATATAGACTGAGGCATGGCCCCAGGGAAACTGTTCCGCTGGGCCCTCTCTAGAGACCATGGAGATGGAGAGAGAGGAGCTGCTCAGGATTCATAGTCCATAAAAATATGGCCACCATGACACAAGACTAAGGTGCCTTCAGATACCCCTGACACTGTCATTTATAGTACAATCAGAGCTCCTCTGAAGGGCTGGCTGCTCAGGAAGAAAAACTGATTCAGGATGAGGGGGGGTAGACATTTAATGAGGCACCAAGAGCCCATAAAGATTTGCCCATTTAGGATGCCCGGTCTGTTTCACTACCTCCTCTAAAAGATGCTACCACTCTCTGAGCGCTTCTGAGATGTTGCAGGATCCCATGGGTGCAGAGTCCCCAGACTGTCCAGTTAGAAATATCAGTCCATTTGCCTGTCTGAAACTCCACTTGCAATTTAGTTTACGTGAGATCCTGGGAAGTCAGGGATCCCCATTCGTGTGACTAACGGATTTAACGGGCTCTCATCACCTCCAAAGCGGTTCTTCAATACACATCTGTTGGCCTGGGTCTCTCAAGTGCATCCTTCCTCTCGCCATGCGGTGCCCTGGGCCACCTTGGAACTCTGTTAGCAAGAAGGCCTTTGGCAGATGCATCCTGCAGTATTGTATGACTGCAGTATTGTAGCAGAGAACAGATTCAGGCACTAGATGCCGTGAAGGAACTGAGATGCTAAGAGTTACACATTGGCATGTCTTTACAGAAGGGAAACCGGAGCTGAGAGAAACCAAGTGCCTTGTTCAAAGTCAGTCTTTGGGATTGAAGACATAGCTTAGTGGTTAAGAGCACTGCCTGTTCTTCCAGAGGACCCAGGTTTGATTCCCAGCACCCCTTTGGCAGCTCGTAACTGTTTCTAACTCCAGTGTCAGGAAGGCAGTTAGGTCTCAGTAGGAGGAAGGAAGAGCTGGCACATTGCTTCCTGGAATATGAAGGATGATCCAGAGAGCATAAAAACACAAATAGTATCTTCTGGGGGCTTTAAACTCCGAGCATTTTAATTGCATTTTCCTAAATGCAACTATGTATTTATGTATTAGGATACCTTCAGAATTTTAGTGGTTGGCTCAGCAATTAAGAAGGAGTCTATTAATACGTGGTGGCTGACTCGTGAGATGGATTAAAAGCTTATCAGTGTTAAGCTGAGACATTCCCAGGATCTGGAAACACAAGGGTGAGAAAAAAGACATTGTGTGCGAATCTAGAAAACTAAGGGTTTGGTGAGCCTAGCCCCTTGGAGGGACCCTTCGGCCCCAGTAGAGCATCTTAAATTCTGTTTATATCAATAGGGTTATGTTTATTGTGAAAAACAAAACCAGAGGAGGAGGTAGACCTGTATGTAGAACAACAATGACCTCCCTTTAACCACTGCCCAAAGCCTCCCCACAATAACTCTTTTAAAAATTGGGGTCAGCTTTCCCCAGAGTGTCTGTGTTTAACAGTCTCCAGAGAGATGAACTTGGGTGGCTGCTTTACAGTCCACTGAAAGGCTGTGGCATAATTTATGAGCCTGTTTCTGGGTCACTTCCAACTTTTCAATATTACAAATAGCATGATGATGAATACCTTGGTGTGTAAATCTCAGGCACCACCTCTGACAGGCTGTGCTCACTTTCTAGCAGTGGGAGAGCCTAGCTGTCTTCCTACCCTCTGGCACAGGCCCCAGCCCCTACCCTAGCCCCAAACCCAGCCCCACCCCAGCTCTTGGCCGCAGCCTCGGCATCCTGGAGGATGACCTAACAGGGTAGGGGAGAAGGCCTGGATCTGGGAAGGCTGCCTAACTGTGGGCCTTGACCAAGTGCCTCTGCCTTTATTGACCTCAGTTTCACCAGCTGTAAAAGGTTATTGGATTTTGATTTTAGTTAAAAAGTTTGTGATTAAAAAGAGAATCAATATAGAAACTTGTTATGTGTAGCAACCGAAGGGCTGGAGGTAGGACTCAGCAGTGGAGTGCTAGCCTCAGACATGTGAGACCCTAAAGTTAATCCTTGACACCACCAAAAAAGAAAGTAGACAGACCAAACACTTGAGGTTAGCTTGGGCTACACGGCAAGATCCTGTCTCAGAACAAACAGATGATGACGATAACAAAAATCTAGCAGCAACAAGCAAAACGAAGTGAGACTGGGACTGAGACGCTACCTCTGCCTGAGCAACCATTCTCTCTTTTATCCAACAAAAGCGATGGCTTTATAGGTTGTGCTAGGTGCTAGGGAGAGTCTGAGCAGTGTGTTTAGATGCTTGGGGGAGCGCTCCAGGGCGTTGCTGACTTTCCTCACTAAAACCAACACCAGTCCACCTCCTGCTTTGTTTTGATGACATCCATCATTTATATCCTTCATTGTCTGATCCCCCAGCTGGTTGAGTTGCCCCAGGCTCTGTCTGTTCTAACTTACAGTCCCGTCTGATTCAACCTTGACTAGTGGTCCCCCAACCCCAGCCCTTGTGGCCTTCTGGGCCCTGCACATCCTGCCTGGGACCTGTCTACTCTAGAAAGTCCTTGGCTGTAGTCAGTGTTTGCATGCAGCCACCAGCCGACACCAGCTCTTAGGACGTGGAGCAGCATGCTCAGAGTTTGCCTGCATCAGTCCACTCTGCTCTTACAACTCAAACTGCCATTTACAGAGGAGAAAACTGGAGTCAGGATGCTAGGCACTTCCCAGGCTGTGGTCCATACGCATCCCCTGAACTCACCCTTAAACCTCCTACCTGGTACAAATAGAGGACTCTTCCAGTCTTGACATGTGCCCTCCAGTGTGCCCAGTCATTTGGAACCCATCAGGGTATCCATCAGCTCCAGGAAAGAGGCCCCACCGTAGAGGGGCAAGCCATGATTCTGGCCCCCTGCTATGTGCCTCTCTGGACTGCAGGTCCTAGACTGAGCTGACTGTGACAGTCAAGGCTGATCCAGAATTGAGGCCACCTCATGAATGAGACCATCAAATACTTTTGTTTGTTGTTATTCAAATCTTAGTGAGTGTCACAGAGAGTAGGTACTTATGAAGCTGTCAAGATTTCTACCTTTCAAACTGGGAAAGGATGGGTATGAATAGTGGGGGAGGGGGTCCTGGTTCCCAGTCCCGGCTTGGCTACCCACCAATGGGTGATAGACACGACTCCTTGCTGTGGAATATTTCTTTACACCGTGTGAATATATGTTGCTATGATTGGTTTTAATAAAGAAGCTGACTGGCCAATAGATGAACAGAATAAGGTTAGGCAGGAGAGCCAGACTAGGAGAATGCTGGGAGGAAGAGGGCAGGGTCTAGACTTGACTGCGAGATGCAGAGGGAGCAGGAGATGAACATGCCATGATAATAAAGGTACCACCATGTAGCAGAGCATAAATAAGGAATATGGGTTAACTTTAAAGGTAAGAGCCAGTTAGCAACAAGCCCGAGCTATTGGCTAAGCATTTGTAAGTAATATTAATCCTCTGGGTGATTATTTGAGAGTGGCTGTGGGACAAAAACAAAAAAAACAAAAAAAAAACAAAAAACAAAAAAAAAACAAAAAACAAAACAAAACAACAACAACAAAAAAACAAACCCTGTCTACAACCCTTCCACCTTGGTCATTGGATTTTGAACCAAAGTCAAGGTTTGGTCCCAGATGTGCTTGGAAGCTGTCATCTGCCAGCCTGTATCCTTTCTCCTGCAGGTTCAGAGTGTTAGTGGCAATGATGGCATCCGAGATTCACCTAGCCTACTGGCTAGTGAAATCCTGTGTCCAGGGTCCACCTGTATCCGGGGACCTTGTCTGAATCGCCTGCCTCTTCTAGGGCCTAACCACACAACTCAGCTGGCTTCTGATTGAATGGGGAGGGGAAGGGCCTGTGGGCAGGGGCTGGCTGGCCACTGTCACCGCCTGCCCTGCTGGTGAGGTAGACTTAAAGTCTCAAAGATGGGCTGTCAGGTATATTGTCTGTTGTGTGTGACCTCACTAAGATTTCCCTGTGTGAGTCAGGGTTTGTCTGGGCCATGGCAGACAGTGGCACCCCAGGCTTTTGTAATCAGCTTCAAGATCTGTCTGCTCAGCCATCTGGGGCTCAGGGAACCATTTAAGTTCCTTTCTGTGTCCGCAGAGTCCCATGTAAGACAAGAGTCAGTGCTCAGTGCGTGGGCCTTTGCTGCCCACCTTCCCTTTATCCCTATTTAAATCTTTGTTTAATCATTCCCTTACTAGTGGTTACTAATGGTTACTAAGAGTCAAGCCTCGGTCCTCAACTCCAGGTGCTCTTACTGTGTGGCTGAGGGCAGTCTGAACTGTCAGCCTGGATTTATAGTAGAGCAAATATACTATTAGGGCCATTGTAACAAAACCCACAACAATGACTAGCTGATAAATAGCAAAAATTTTTGGCAGGGGACAAGAGGGGGTCTCTCTATGTAGTTCTGGCTGTCCTGGAGCTTACTACGTAGCCCAGTTTGTCCTCAAACTCACAGTAATCTTCCTGCTTCTGCCTCCTAGGTGGTGGATTAAGGTGTGTGCTACCATGCCAGGCTCAGCAGAAATTTTTCTCACAGGCCACGAAGTCCAAGGTGATCAAGATGTCAGCAGATACTGTCTGGTGAGGGCTCTCCTTCTGGTCCACAGACCACACCTTCTTGCTATGTCCCCACTTGATGGGAAGGATAAATGAGCTCTCTGAGGTCTCTTTGGTAAGGACATTAAGGCCACTTCAAACCCAAAGACCTATTCACTCCCTGGGCCCCACGTCCTGGTAATGTCCCTGTGCCCATGGGCTGGAGAGCGTGGCTTTGGGGGAGGGGATGCAGGCATTCCCAGCAGAGTGCTATGGGTGTGATGAAGGATAGCTGGGAGGCTGTGGTCTGAGGAGGGAGGGAATAGTGTGGCATGACACAGCCTCTGAGACCCAGGCCCTGGAGACAGTCTCCTCAAATATCAACTCTGCCACTTGTTAGCCATGCAGCTTCAAGCACCAGCGTTCAATCTCAGCGCCTCATTCTTCTCATTTGTAAATAAGTGGCAAAGACAAGGGTGTCCGAGCAACATGTGGCGGGTGGTGAATACTCAATCGATGTAGACAACAAGAAGAAAGATGGCTTCCACGTTTGAACAGGCCGCAGGGAAAAGGAGAGGGGACCTCTGTGGGCTGGGGGCAGGTGTGTCCCTGGACATCTCGTCAGATTTCAAGATCTCTCTCACACTTTGGGCATTGCTGACATAGGGACAGACAGAGGCCGAGAGGGGTGAGCACTTGTCTCCGGACAGCATTGCCACTTGGTCCAGATGGGGCTCCCTGCTGCCTGCTTGTTGTTTAAGGCCTGTGTAACTGGGCCTCAGTTTACCTCCTCATTCACTTGTCTCTTCTTGGACACAGACTATCTATAATCTACAAAGAGCAGGAAGAACCTGCTGTGGTTGGGTTTCCTTCAGTTGCTCTAACAATCTCAAAAAGGATGAGGTTGATGCCCTTGTAGTTTCGGAAGTCTGAAATCTAAGCGGGGTCTTATTGGGTTGGATTCTATTCCCCAGGATGCCCGAACAGGGAAACAACTCCCTGCCTCTCCCTTTCTGGTAGCTGCATATCTCTTGGCTTGTGTCTGTACTCTCCCATCTCCACTGGTGGTCACATGGCCTCCTCCTCTGCTGACAAGTCTTCCTCTGCTTTCTTTGATCGCAGGCCCATTCAGGTAACCTTGGGTCATCTCTCCATCTCTGAAGTCTTGACTTCATCCCACCCTCGAAGTCCCTTTTCCACATAATGTAACATCCCTAGGGGTCAGGGTGAAGCTCAGGGATAGAGACAGATAGATAGAGCACCCTGCCTAGGGTGCTCAAGGGCCTGGGTTCAACCCTCGACACCACTAAAACTAAAGTAACATCTTGGGCTCCAAGAATTAGGAGTTGGATACCTTTAGTGGGCCACAGCGTCAACAGCAGAGACTGCAACCAGCTGGTGTGGGGGCAGCTTCTTCCGGATCTGTGTCAGACACAAGTATTCATTTCCTGCAGGAGCTCAGTGAGGCAGTTACCAGTTCTAGTCCATCTATCTGTCACAGAAACTGAGCGCTGAGAAGTACTGGGTACTTCTGTGTTGTGTGACCAAACCACATGACGGAAACAACCTGAAGGAGGCATTGTTTTGGCTCACCGTTTCAGAGGGTTCCGTCCTTCACAGAGGGAAAGACAGGCAGCCAGCAGGAGTACACCATGGCGGCAGGGGTCTGTTGGGGTGACTGTTCACATGCTAGAGCAGGGACTAGCTATAACCTTCAAAGGCCTTCTTCCCCTAGTGACCTCCCTCTGCCAGTTAGACTCCACCCCCTCAAGATTTCACAGCCCTATAAAACAGTGCAACTCCACCCAGGAACTGGCACCCAAAGCACAAGTCTGTGGGGGAAATTTCAGATTCAAATCACAGCGTTGGGCCTGGGTGTACTGGCTGGTGAGGGCCGGATTGCAACTCTAGCAGGCCGTGTCTGTCCAGGCACCCAGCACGCTCAGCACAGCAAGAATGAGGGGCTTGGCGATCGCCTACCCTGACTCCAAGACCCCCATTCTTTCCCTGTGCAAGTGAGGAAGTCAAGGCTGGGAAACTTGAGTAGAGATACTCAGTAAGGAAACCGGTCTAAGCTAGCCCTGCCAGCTCTTCTGAGGAATGGCCACATGTGGAGATACAGCGCCCAGTGGGGCCAGGGCACTTGTTTACTTGTTCATTTCTATTGTCATTTGTCATCACACACTACCCAGGCAGATGAGTTATAAAGAAAGAGGTTTATTTCGGCCCATGGTTTTACAGATCCAGTTGTATCTAGTGATGCTCTTCTTGCTGGGAGAATCCTGAGATGGTGCAAAGTGTCACAGCAAGAAATAGAGAGCATGTGTAGGTATTTTCTGGTCCCCTCCGTTTTAGGAAGCACTGGGACCCATGGTAATGACCCCCACCAAATACTAGCTACCTCCAGATGTCCTACCTCTGTGTACATGATAGTTGAATTAAATTTCTACTTTAATACTTCACAGTGGGGATTAGACTTCAGTACCTGACATGAGGGTGGGAACATCTGAACCAGAGTGCCTAGGCTGGTGGGAGCCCAGCCCAGAGTTTTCTACCTTTCCCAGTCTTCAGCCCCTGACATGTCTGTTGGAGAGCCCACAGAAACTTTCTGAGAATGTTATTTGCTGTCACAATCCATTTATGTCCCACTTAAAAGAGGGTTGGAGAGATGGATCGACAGTTAAGAGCACTAGTTGCTCTTCCAGAGGTCCTGAGTTCAATTCCCAGCAACCACATGGAAGCTCACAACCATCTCTAGTGGGATCTGATGCCTTCTCTGGCATGCAGGCATACATGCTGATAGAGCTAGCATATACATAAAATAAATACATCTTAAAAAAATAAAAGAGTTCTTGTGTTACTTCACACATATGTCTATGCACACATACAGAAAACTATTTACAATTGTATCCATTATAGAATGTGGTGTTAAAATCAACTCTCATGGGCCTACCACCTATTTTGGAACTAGAATTTTCTTGCTAATTTTGCCCATATCTGAGTGACTCTTATTTCACCTTCTTGCCTCTCTTGGGGGTGAGCACAAGTTAGATTCTGGCATTTTTATTTCCTTACCATTTTGTAATAATATAAACATACATGTACATTTGCATAACTACATATTATCTACTTATACTTGTGTCTGATCTTCATAAAAATGTTATCAAGCTGTACAATATTGCCTTCTATGAATTGCTTTTTAGTGTTATCACTAGAATTTATCCATGTTGACACCTGTAGCTTACTTCATTCATTTTCCATGCTGTGTAATATTTTGTTCCAAGAAATATTACATATCATTTATTCTTTTGATGATGGGCATTTAGTTTGCTTCTGATACTCTGCTATTACGGATAAATGCTTGTAGGAATATTTTTGGTGATGTGTCCCAGTGCACAGACAGAAAATCCTCACACTTACAAGTGAAATTGCCTGATGGAATAGTGTGTGAATATGGAATGTGGTCTGAGTTGTATCCTTTCCCCTCTAATCCAAGGGAATCTCTATCGCCCCCTACTGGCAGAGTCAAGAGTGCCCCTGTGGAATTTACAAAGAGGAAGTCTTGGTGGGGACGAGGCTGGATGAGAGCGACTAATGAGAAATATGTGATCCTGGTGTCAACCTAACAGAAAGCAGAGAAAGTCTGAAGGCAGTAGCGGGACGTCTGTGCTTCAAGGTTGGTCCCTGGGGAACTCTATTGTGGCCTCTCATCTTTCTGCCACAGATGCCTATCTGTGCATGGAGCCTTCTGTTAGGCTCTTCTGCACACTTTTCTGCCTGTACAAACCCTTGCTGTGGCCTACAGCCCATTTCAAACACTTCCTAGGTCTAACCCTCTGATCTCTCCAGCTGGAGGAATTCAAATCTCCTTTCCGAGGTTGGCAAGCTTGCTCACACAGCAGCACAGACCTTGCTCAGAATCCTGAGTTTACGGGAACTAAGGCTCAACCAATGCTCAATCATCTCAGTGTGGGACTGAGAAGACTATCCCCAGCTGTCCAAGTCGAATGCTTGCACAGGCTTAAGGTTTTCATGCATCCCTTAGTATGTTTTTTTCTGGTGCACTTTGATCTATGGAGCTCATCTATGGAGCTGAAGTTTTGTTGTTTTTGAGGCAAGGTCTCAAGTGCAATCAGCTCAGGCTGACATGGAACTCATTATATAACTGAGGTTGAACTTAAAACTTTTTTAAACAATAGTTTTTTGAGAAGACAGGGTTTCTCTGTGTGCTCCTGACTGTCCTGGAATTTGCTCTGTAGACCAGGCTGGCCTCAAACTCACGGAGATCCACTGTCTCTGCCTCTCAAGTGCTGGAATCAAAAGCATATGCAAAACTTTTTACAATAATAGCAAGAGAGAGGTGGGGGTGGAAATCACAGGACAATTTTCAGGAGTCTGTTCTCCCCTTCTACCGAGGGGCATGGTGACTATCCCGGTCTTTCTGGCTTGGAGGCAAGTGCTGCTTACCACTTAGCTATTTCACTTGCCTGACAGGTAGTTCTTGAACTCATGAACATCCACGTGCCTCAGTCTCCCAAATGCTGTTTCTGATTTTTTAAAAAGACCTTTTCCCCTCAAATTGCTTCATATCACCATTTGTTCCTTTGTTTTGAGAATAGGCTCCTTTAGCCAAAGGTGGCCTCGAAATTACTTAGTGGTGAAGGGTGACCTTGAACTCCTGATCCTCCTGTCTCCACCTCCAAGTGTTGGGAGGGTCATCATCTGTAGTAATGGTGACACAGGGTTCCATCACATCTTAAGTAATTGGTGTGTGCAGATGATCCTTGGCTGAGATGGGATGTCGTCTGGAAAAAGGCTGAAGATGCATTCTGCTCACCCCATCCACTGGGCGCAGTGCACTATGAGTATGGACAGGCCTTGCTGGTTCCACAACAGCTGTACAGCTCTGTGCAGGGGTTTCCTGGTCCCTCCATGATCAGGTGACTGACCAGAGTCCTAGCCCAGAGAAAGACCAAAATGCATAACTAAAGCTTGTGCTGGGCCTTTTATTTTAACCCCCAACCAGCTCCCAAATCAAGATGCAGAGACTTCTTATTAGTTATAAACGTTCAGCCTAACTGAGCTAGGCTTGTTTCTGGCCAGCTCTTTTAACTTAACCTGTTTCTCTTTCTCTACCTTTTGCCCCAGGGACTATTTATTGCCTTTCTTGCTTCTGTGTGTCTTTCACTGCTTCTCTAGGTCTGACTGGCTGGAGTTTGCTTGGCTTCTGGCTCCAGCTGTCTCTCTTGTTTTGTCTCTCACTCATTCTTTCACAAGCCCAGCTTTCTCCTATTTATTCTCTCTGCCCACCAGCCCTGCCTATCCTTTCTCCTCCCTTGCTATTGGTGTCCAGCTTTTTATTAGGCTAATCAGGTGCCTTAGGCAGGCAAGATGAAACAGATGTACCATAGACATCCTTATATCATTAAACAAATGCAGCATAAACAAACGTAGCACACCTTTACACAGTTAAAGTAGTATTCCGCAACATAAACAAATGGAACACATCTTTACCCAGTTAAGATAACATTCTAAAACAAAAAATGTGTTTCTGCTATGCACCAAAACAATCCTGGGGACAGTTCACAGGAGCCAAGGGTGTACATGCCGCTGGGGAACAAAAATGCTAGTACCATACAATATCTGTGTTCTTTGTCTGCTTTATCCTTCCTCTCCTTCCTCTGTCCATGGGGCAGAAAACACCCGAGGACCACACCCAAGCTTTGCAAGTGGCAGTCATACAGACTGAGAGAGGACTCCTGTGGTTAAAGGAGAGCTGGGGGTGATCCTGAAACAGCTAGGCAACACAGGTGGGACAGGACCATGGAAAGATCATTCTGTACTAAGGTTTTGTATTCCTTTCCATTACATCGTCCCGTGCAGAAACCTTTCTCCTTATTTCAAGTTATTTTCTTTGGACCAGTTCTTAGGAGTGGAATGAGTAGGTCAGAAGTCTGTGCATTTTCATGATGTTTGATACAACTGCCAAACTGACTTTAAATAGTCTCTTCAGCTTTGCAACCACACTGCACAGGGCAGGGGGAGAGACCATTTCATCGTCATAGTGAACATAGGCATTAGGGTTTGAAATAGACTTTTTACTATTTTAATAACTGTAAAAAGATATTTCATACTTTTTATTAGCACTTTTGTCTGGCTACTGCTATGGCTGTAGACTTTCTTATATATTTGGTTTATTAGAGCTGAGTCCCCCTTGTGAATTGGCTCTGCCCATTTATCTAGGGTATTCACCACATTCGGATTTAATTCCCTGGAACTAGGTTCACCACTAGACTTAAAAACATAAAAAAAAAACAAACAAACAAACAAACAAAAAACAATTCATAATTCTGGAGGCCCATGAAGTCATCTGAGATCCCAATGCAGTGTTAAACTTAAACTTGATTGTCAACTCGATGGCATTTAGAACCACCACGGAAACAAAACTGTGGCACATTTGTGAGGAAGTTTTTAAATTAGGTTACCTGAGGTGAGAAAATCCACCCTAAATGTGTGCAGTACCATGGCAAAGACTGAGCTCTGGATTGATAAATAGAGAACCAGAGCTGAACAGCTGCATCCATGCCTCTCTGCTTCCTGACAGCCACACAACATGCCCGTGTTTTCCTGGTGCCTTGCCATTCCCACTAAGATGGACAGTGTATCCTCTCAGACTTTGAGCCTATAAACCAGGATGGTCTGTATCCTGTCACACTGTGAGCCCAAATAAATCCTTCTTCCTCCCTCACATTCATCAGGTATTTGGTTTCAACAATGAGAAAAATAACCAATAAATCTGGTCTGCAGGTTCTAGTTTGCCAACCCCTGCCTAGACCTTGGAGTCACAGAATTTTGTAGAGGTCAGAAGGATACCTTTGGTCCCCCTGCTGAATCAGGACGTTGCCTGGCTTGGGTACAATCAATCACTTTTGTTGGTCCTCTGGGGGACCTGTCCCTAATAGGTTTGGGCTTTGGCTGATGTGACCACAGGAGAACAAGGTGACCTATTCCTAGAGAAAGAATCCCCTTTCCCCAATGGCTTGTTCCTGCATCAGATAGAATTCTTTGTCCAGTGGCCTCCTATTGAGTTTGGGGTGACAGCAGAGACAGTGCAATTATGGTGTCAGCTCAGGTGCACATCCCAGCTGAGAATTTTCTTGCATGTAGAAGCTTTTTCCTTGTTACAATTGATTTTTTTTTTGCAACAAAAATGACATTATTTTTCAGCTGAATCTTGTATAGGGCAGTAAATACCAAATATAATTGCTTCCTTTCTCCCAAGACACCTCTGACCAAATCCATACTTGGCAGCAGACAAGAAACAAAGCTGCTATTGTCTCCAGAGCCTTCTGCCCACTCAGAGTTCAATGACTAGAGAGGTCATGTCATCTCCCTGTCTTCCCTTTGCTCTATGAAGAGAGGCAAGCTAGGGTGAGGTGGGGAGTAGGGGCCAGTGTTCTGGGACTCCTGCTGTCTGCAGGTTGTTTTCTACAAAGAACACCTGTGTCCTTAACTTGTTTCTCTTCAGGTGACAGTTTAGGCACCCAGGAGGGATGAGAACTCTTACTGCAGAGAGGTGTTATTTTACCTGGTCTTCACCAGGGGGGGTGGGGTGGGGGTGGGATGGAGGGGAGTGGGGGAGGTGGGGGTGGGGGGGTGCGGGGAGTGTTGAGACACTGATATCCATGTTGCTTGTATCAATAGTATGGCATGGTGGTGACAACATACCTAAGAAGTAGTAGCTTAAGGGTGGGGAAGGATTATTTGGTCTTATGCTCTGAGGGTTACAGTCTTAGAGGGTACAGCCTGGATTCTTTTCATAGCCAGAACCTTGCAGAGCTTATGCCTATGTTGACCCAAGGATAAGGTGGCCCTCTCTATTGCCCAAGGTTTTATCTAGGCTCCACAGCAACAGGTCGTCTTCCTTCCTTCCTTCCTTCCTTCCTTCCTTCCTTCCTTCCTTCCTTCCTTCCTTCCTTCTTTGTTTCTTTCTTTCTTCTGCTATAACAATGTCATGTTCCAGGACTTTCAAAACCTGAACACGTTCAGTGTATTCAGCCTGGTGTGGGTTAGAATGCAGGTTCTGATTCAGTGGCCTGGGAGGCAGGACTGGAGAGTCTGGGCATCTGACTGGCTTGCAGGTAATGTCAGAGCTCTAAGTGCTGAGGTGCTAGCAGGCACAGCTGGGAGCTTCTTACGGACCTTGTGGAAACCTCATTGCCACCGTGCTTGGCACACAATAGATGCTGAGTAGATTCGGAATGATTGCGTGAACAATAGGCAATTAGCATTCAAGCCGCTAAGGAGGCCTGTAGGAAGGAAACCTGCTACTGTGAATATCTCAAATTTATTTTAACTGGAATCCAGTTTTTGGAAATACTTATTAACATTTTATGGAAATAGTGCTTTGAGACAATGACTTTGGAGGCCGGGGCATATTGTGGAGTCTTAGGTCTGTAATGGGGAAACTCAAGCCTCGGTTTGTATTGGTGTGTCTGGTTCAGCAATTAGGTGAAATTGTTTACCCCGCAGACCTTCCTGTAGCCCCAAGGGCCTGCAGATTCCTTCAGGGGATGTATCTGAATACATTACAATACAGAGTGGAGCCAGTGTTTCTGCTTGCTAAGGTGTTTGCTTTGTCTTCCCCTGGCTGTGCCCAACAGGCCTCGGAACCCCTCTGGGCTCCGGAGCCTGAGGAATCTGCCAATTAGTATTGTGCTATGGACTTGTTCAAACGTCTTTGTTCTGGGCTGGGGGGTGGGGGGCGTCTGGGGAAGAACCTGAGGGAAGGCTCTGGGTGGGGGTTTGAAGCTTGTGAAAGGGTTGAGTATCCTGAGGGAACAATGGTGACTGGGTTCAGCCAGACAGCCCTTGCTCCTGGAGGAGAAACCTGACTTGAAGGATCTGCCTTTGCCAGTTTCAAGGGAAGGGGGCAGTTAGGGTGGGTGCTCTGCCCCTCTCCCTGGGAGCAGCCCCGCAGTTGCAATTCCTATCCACTCAGGAACCCCGTGCTAGTGACTTTTCTTGCTTCCATGACCAAATTCCAGGCCAGAAGCAACTGAGGAAGAATGGAAGGACTTGGTTGAGCTCACAATTTGAGGACACAGTCCATTATGTCTGTGGGGGCAAGGTGGCACATGTAGGAAGCAGAGTTAGGTCTCCCCATCAACTCTGAGTCTCTTTGGAGGACCCCACGGGACCTTGTCCTTAGGTCAGACGTCCCTTGGGGACTATGGCAGACAGTCTTAAGGGCAAGAAGACAGATACTTTTTCTATAGCCACCGAACGAGATTTCCAAAAGCTTAAATGAGGAGAGAATTGATGAGAAAAGGGAACCGTAAGAGAGCCTGGAAGTGTAATCACAGAATTAAGACCCGCCATTAATCCCTTGGAAAGATTAAGGAACCGAATCAGTGTGTAAAATATTCAATCAGTGTAGGAGCCTTCAAGGTTGAGAAAGCTCATCAAAAATGCAGAGGAAGAGATAAAGAAATTAAAAAGGCAAGAGGGGAGTTTATAGATGCAGAGAGCAGAGAAGCATGGTGTGGACATGCACTGCTCTATAGGGAAACAGTCATTCTGCTGTGCTGAGAGATTACAGACCCAGGGAGGAGTGGGGGGAGTTCAGTACACACACTGGCAGCGGGTGGACAGATGCCAGACGCCTCACAGGAATGTCTTGAGAGTCCGAATTTTGTTGTGTTCCAGAAGTGTTCTCACCCCAAACCATGGCTCACACAACCTGCCATGTTGGAAGATGGGACCTTTGAGAGATCCTTAGGCCATAAACACAGACACATCCACACATACACATATATGAGCTTACACGCACATATGTGAACATACAGACATACACACAGAGAGGAGAAAAAAGACAACCCAGGAAGCACTGATAACCCTATGCCATGTAGAAGGTGTAGCTGAGGAATACATTACAAAAACAAAAGATTCTTGTGGAGTTACAAACTCTAGATAGCATGTAAATGTGCCTTATGCAAAATGCATAGTATTGTATGTAACATGTATGCAATAAGTACACACACACACACACACACACACACACACACACAACACAACATTCTGGAGAGGCTAAAATTGAAAAATTGAAAAACACAGCAAACACTGGAATTGATATGAAAACACTTAAATAAAGCACCTGAGATTAATTCCATAATCTTGGCACTTAGGAGACAGGCAGAGGGGATCATGAGTTTGGGGTTAGCCCGGGCTACGTAGAGAGACCCTATCTTAAAATCACAAAATTTTAAAAAGTGTTTGGGCTTTAGAGATAGTACTAAGTAAATATTAAAATGATGAGTGTAAATTGGCCATGGTTCTTTATCTTATGACAGATTCTTAGCTTGCATACTTCCATCAGTGAAACTCAATAGACAGAAACTAAAATGTAAACAAAACAAAACAAAAGCAATATAAAAAAACCAAAACAATAAAAGTGGGACCTGGCATTTCCACTCTTGGGGATAGGCCCAAACGCATGGAAAACAGGGACTTAATCAGATATTTGTAGTTCAATATTCATTGTTGTGCAATTCACAAGAGCCAAAAGGCAGAAACTGTCCCAGCAGTCGTCAAGAGATGAGTGAGTGACAGACAAGATGGGGAACCATACACAGCAAGTATTATACAGCCGTTCAAGGGAAACAGACACATGTTGCTGACATGGATGAAACCTGAAGATAATACACTAAGTGAAATAAGCCAAACACAATAGGACTAATGCTGTGGCCTCCTTTACAGGAAGTGCCTAGAGCAGACACATTCATAGAAGCAGAAAGTGGATCAGAGGTTACCAGAGCTGGGTGTTGGGGAATGAGCAGGTATTGGTTAATGGTTAGAGGTTTGGGATAATGAAAAGATTTACAAATAGACAGATGTTCAGTACTAAGGTCGCTGAATTAGAGCATGCTGGAGAGAAATGACTCAGCTGTTCAGGGCCCTGGCTGCTCTTCCAGAGGACCCTGGTTTGTTTTCTACTACCCACATGGTGGCCAGCAAGTAACTGTCACTTTATTTCTATGTGATCTAATGCACTCTTCTGGATTCCTTAGGTATGCTTGTGGTGCATATACAGAACATCCATAAACATAAAACAAATAAATCTTTAAATAAAGTAGAGAGGGACCGAGGAAGACACCAGAGGTCAACTCCTGGCCTACACACACACACACACACACACACACACACACACACACACACACACACACACACACACACACACACACACACACACACCACACACACACACACACAAACACACACACCACACACACACACACACACACACCACACACACACACACACACACACACCACACACACACACACACACACCACACACACACACACACACACACACCACACACACACACACACCACACACACACACACACACACACACACACACACACACACACACACACACACACACACACACACACACACACCACACACACACACACACACACACACTTGTATATACCCATACACACATATGCAATGGCACACAGGAGTATGTACACACACAAATAATAAAAATGGAATTTTTTGTTTTCTGAGACATGGTTTCTCTGTGTAGCTCTGGCTGTCCTGGAACTCACTCTGAAGGCCAGGCAGGTCTCAAACTCATAAAGATTGTCCTGCCTCTGCCTCCTGAGTGCTGGGATCAAGGGCATGTGCCACCACTGCCCAGCTGAAATATTTTATTACAATATTATACAAAAGATGGTGCTCAACAGAAGGGCACCCAAGTTACATTCCCAGCACCCAAATGGTGGCTCACAGCCATTCATACCCCCAGTTCCAGGGATCCAACAGGCATGCACGTGGTGAACATACACACATGCAGGCAAACAATTCATGGACATAGAAGTAAAATAAATACATTTAAAACATTTCTAGATTGCTAGGCTGGGCAGTGGTGGCACATGCCTTTAATCCCAGCCCTTGGGAGGCAGAGACAGGAACATCTCTGTCAGTTAGAGACTAGCCTGGTCTACAGAGAGAGTTCTAGGACAGCCAGGGCTACACAGTGAGACCCTGTCTTAAAAACTATATATATATATATATATATATATCAAAAGAATCAAGTGACTGGCAAGGTTAAATCCAGCACATACAAACACAAAGAGAGCAGGAGGCCTAATATCAATTGTGGGCTCAGCAGGATTCAAGATCAGACAGGTTAGATGTAGCAAAGAGGTTTCATTTGGATAAAGATAGAGTTATTTCAAATATATAGTGATAGTAAATCTATATGTAATATAACATAGCATCAAAATATATAAAGCAAAGACACACAACTAGGGAAAAATAATAAATTCACCCAATGAAGATGGTTCCATCTTTGTTCATTTCCTTGTCCTCCCCAACCTGGGAGCAGGGTAGAGGAAAGGAGTGTGTGAGAAACCCACCGCCTACAAGCCCGGACAGTCTCATCAATAGTCCTTAGCATCTCACCAAATGACCCCATGATGTCCTTTCCGAGTCAGGGTTAGCTTATCTACTGTCTCCTCTGGGGGCTCTGCCTCAGGCTCCCTTTGACTCACACTCTTAGGAATTACTGGTTACTTATTTTTGAAGATTAAGCTTTCATTTGGGTGGGGGCTGACGTTTCCACAGTCACATGACCCTTAAAGCTATCACAGGAGATGTGCCTGTCACCTCACACTCTTGCAGGTGATTCATCTGTCCCTTGTTTTGCATTGTGTTCTGTTCTCCCTGCCCCTCCCCCTTTTTGTAATTAACAAGGATTTTGCAGGGTGATGTCTTGAGAGCAATTGAATATTCCATTCCTCATTTCTCCCTCCAGACAGACTCACAGTTTCCCATTTCATTTGATGAGATACACTTTGTTGTTGTCACTATTTACATCGTTGAGCAAATTGTCTTAGTCTAGTGTTTGACGTCCTCTACATCGGCTCTTTTCAACATGTTCTGTCGTTCTTTGAATGTACCCCCGATCTCTAGAAGGACAGTGGATCTCAAAATTGTTTAGACCCTGGAGTCGGGCTGCTTCCAAGGATGGTTTTTTTTCCATTTCTTCAAGTGAGAATGTTATTTAGATGGCAAGATCTAGGTTTGAGGTGAGCTTGCTGCTGTTGGGCTGTCAGGGTTCCCAGGACCTGGCAAAGGACTCCTAGGTGGAATACAGCTCCTGAGACTTCTATGTCTGTATTTCCCAATGTACGCACATTTTCACCTCTATCTCCATATTTAGAAATCCATGCTTTTAAGCCAACATCCTCAACACCAGTGGGGTCATTTTAACTCTCTTCTCTCTCTCTCTCTCTCTCTCTCTCTCTCTCTCTCTCTCTCTCTCTCTCTCTCTCTCTCTCTCTCTCTCTCCCTTTCTTTTAATTTTGGTTTTGGTTTCAGTTTTTTTTCGAGACAAGGTTTCTCTGTATTGCTTTGGAGCCTGTCCTGGAACTAGCTCCATAGACCAGGCTGGTCTCGAACTCACAGAGATCCACCTGCCTCTGCCTCATGTGTGCTGGGATTAAAAGCATGTGCCACCAACACCTGGCTTTTCATTTTAACTTTCTTTTTAAAAATTGCTGTTTATTTTAATGTTTTATGTGTATGATTGTTTTGCCTGTACATCAAGTGTGTCTGTGTCTCTGGAGGCCAGAAGAGGGCATTGGATACCCTGGGACTTGAGTTACACATGGCTGTAAGCTGCGCTGTGGGTTCTGGGCATCAAATCCAGATCCTCTGCAAGAGCAGCCAGTGCTCTTAACCAAGGAGCCATGCCTCCAACCCTCAAGCTAACTTTATTTCCTATTTTTGAAACTCCTTTCCCCAAAAGTGAAAAATAAGATTCCTGTTAACCTTTCTGTACAGACTTGTCTAATTAGCCCACACAGTAGCCTTTGTATAACAATCTTCAGCTGTACCTGCTTCTGTACAGTGACACCACACCTGACCCTCTGCCCTGCAATCTGTCTGCTTTGACCTCATGAATGCCTTCCTCGGCCTTCTATTTCTCTTCTCCTTTTCCATCACATCCTCTGATTCTAAGACAGTCTGGCAGTCCTGCCTCACTTTCCCAAGTATTAGGGTTACAGGTGTGAGACTCCTGCCAACCCTCTTCCATCTCCCTTCTGATGCCTGCACCCTTTCAAGGACACTCACATCACACGGGCTCTGCATTCCATTCCTGGAAGCATCCTGCGTTGTGTCCTTGATGTTCCATGAAGAGTCCCCCAGCTCTGCAGACATTGACCTTGTGTGGCCATAGCCAGTAGCTTTTGGAGGAATAGAAAAGAAGGGGATAAGGGAAATTTTAAGTTGATTTTTAAAAGAAGCCAGGCATGGTGATGCTTAATCCCAGCACTCAGGAGGCAGAGGCAGGTGGAGCTCTGTGAGTTCTAGGGCAGCTTGGTCTACATAGTGAATTTCAGGACTGCATAGAGAGCCCTATCTCAACAAAGAAAATTAAATTAAAGAAAGAAAGAGAGAGAGAGAAAAAAGAAAAAGAAACAAGGAAAAAGGAATTGGAATGTGTACCTGTTGCCTAGTGTATATTATTCTAGAGTCAATATTAATAAGCCCTCCCTGTCAGAAATCACTTAGAGATCATCAAAGCAAAAACTCTTTAATAATAACTCGTGGCCAACTTTGGCCATTGCTGAAAGAGGAAGCTGCCATGAACAGAAGTTTTTGCTAACATATGTACACCACGAATAGTCATCCTTAAATCTCATCCATGTCCTGGCCCCAGGTCACACTTTAACAATTTAAACAGACAGGGATTGCAAATCTGGCCACGTGGAGAGATGGGAGATTTATACTGTGAAGGTATTGTCAGAAATATTTCTTAAATATACCAGTGCTGTTCTTCTTGAGTAGCTGATACCTGGGTTCATCTTGCCCACCTGACAGAATCATGCTGTTCCTGATAAGAGCACAGGGTACTCTCCAGCAGACCAGGACTTAAAGGTGGCTGTGACCTTGTGCTGACCCCTCAAGCCTCAAGCTGCCCCTTAGACCAGTGATTCTCAACCTGTGGGTCTCGACCCCTTCTTGGGGCCTGCGTATCAGATATTTACATTATGAGGCATAAGAGTAGCAAAATTACAGTTAAGAAGTAGCAGTGAAATAATTTTATGGTTGGGGAGTCACCACAACATGAGGAGCTGTATTAAAGGGTCACAGCATCAGGAAGGCTGGGACCCACTGCGTGTGGAGCCATGTGCTTTGATGTGAGGATGGGCCTAATGGCTGCTAAGTCAGGGTTGTCTCCTTTTGTTTATGCAGATGGAGCCTCAGTGAACGTCAGTCCTAATGAACAAACATCAGCCTCCTGGCATCCTAAATTCCTGCCATCACTAACAGGCCTGGGTAGCACACTGCTTGTCTTTGGCATATTATGGAGGCAATGTTCCTCAGCTAAATTCTGCTTTGTGAGGCTCAGTGACTCCCAGTCAATCTGTTAGTAAGTCCTGTACAACATCAATTCTATCACTTCACATTTCTTCAACATCAGCAGCCTGAGTTTGCCCTGGGGTGGGGTTGGGGGGTTCCCTAAATATTCAATTCCAGAGAATAACAAAGGAGAAACAAACACAAAGACACATACATTTTAAAACATTTTTAAAATTTAAATGAAAAGCAATCTTATTTTACATACCAATCCCAGTTCCCTTTCCCTCCTGTCCTCCCATGCCCCCCACAACACATACATTGTTTTTAACATGAGGAAAAAACACCCACTGAGAAAAAAATAATTACAGTGAATAAGAAAAGAATAACTCGGCAGATGTACTGGAAGCATGCTCAATCTAAAGAATCAGCACCAGAGAACTGGGTTTGGAAAGGGGTTCACTGTGCAGGTGGATTACTTCCAATCCCTAGGAAATAGAAAACTTTCCAGGGGAATCATGGCATGCTTCCAAGTGTGTGCGTGTGTGTAAGTAGCATAATTTATTCCAAACTCTGAAAATGAAATCTCAAGAAACTATAGTTCAGCTTTACCTGTCGTAACCAGAACTGCATGAGACTTCCCAATGCCTCAGAGTGAATATCAGGATCCTCAGTGGCAGCACTGTATAAAGCGCCTGGTGGCTTAGCTTTCCCCAGAGAATCAGAACAAACGACCTATGTGCATTCAGAGAGACATATTTTAGGTGATTTATTCATGGCATTGGGAAGGCTTGGTGAACCCCAAATCTGCTATATAGGCCAGCAGGCTGAGACTTAGGACACAATGGCAGTTCAGGTCCAAAGGCTTCTGCAGGTAGGATTCCCTTTCACTCAGGACAGGTCAGACTGTGATTGGTGAGGATTTCAACTGATTGGATAAGAACCACTCACATTATATGGGCAAAACAGCTTTATTCTAGATCCACAGCTTTAAACACTAATCTCAAAACAAGAAAAAAAAACAAACAAACAAACAAAAACCACCAGCACCACCACCACAACAACAACAACAAAAGCAAGACAAAATTTGACACTAGGGATATAGCTTGAGGTTGGGTGGTGTGATGGGAGATGTCATTCTGTAAATATGTTTCTCTTATTGATTAATGAATAAAGCCCTGTTGGCCAATAGGAAATCAAGATAGGTGGGACCAGGAGACAAGGAGGATTCTGGGAGATGTAATGGAGGAGATTAAAGATGTAGAGACATGAGAGAAGAGGTCCAGACCCTCTCTCCGCTAAGATAAGACCATGTGAAAACACTTAGATTAATAGACAGAGCTAGCCAATAAGAAATGCTGGTAACAGGCCAACAGCTTTATATCAAATACAGTGTCTCAATGTGTTATTTTGGGCTGATGCAGCTATGGGACCAGGCTGGCAGAAAAACTGATCATAAAGGTGTGTGTGTGTATGTGTGTTATCAAATACTTGTTATGCAAGCCTGAGAACTAGATTTGATCCCATGGCAGAAGTCAGATTCAGATGCAGTGGGGTTTATCTGTCATCCCTGGAGCTTTCCAACCAATCAGCCCGGAATATGAAGTAAAGTGACAGAAAATAGAGGAACCATGACTCAAAACAAGGTGGAAGGGGAGAACCAAGTCTTGAAAGTTGTTTTCTGACCCCCAAAGCACACCAAGATAGATGTACATGCAGATACGCATACCACATATTAAAAATAAACAAATACCAAATAAACAAAACCCAACAATTCAAACAACAGACAAAACCTCCAGAAACCACCACAATAGGTGTGGGTGACAGTTCACTGATTACCCAGTCTGTCTTCTTGCAATATACTCAGTACACTGTTGTTCCTTTGAAAAGAAAGAATAAGAGCTGGAGAGATAGCTCAGTAGTAGAAGTGTGACCACTCTACCAGAGGACCAGATGACTCACAACTGCCTGTAAGTACAGTCCAAGAGGATCCTCTGGCCTCCTCAGGCTTCTGCACTCATGCGTGCGCGCGCACACACACACACACACACACACACACACACACACACACACACACACACTTACATGTGTTTTAAGAAATAGGGGTGAGGAGATGACTCGGTGGTTAAGAGCACTGGCTGCTTTTGCAGAGAGCCCGGGTTGAATTCCCAGCACTCACGTGGCAGCTCACAACTGTTTATAACTCTAGTTCCAGGGGTGGAACACTATCGTCTGGCTTCCTTGGGCAATAGGTATGAATGTGGTGCACATGCAAGCAAAACAAAACACTCATACACAAAATAAAATAAGCCAATACTAAAAAACAAAAAAAACAAAGTTCCTGCTTAAACCTTTTACTTTCTTAGAATTTCATACATGAGTGCTGTATTTACATCATTTCTATTCTTGTTCATAACCTCTTCTTTTATAATCACACACACACACACACACACACACACACACACACACACACACACACACACATACACACGGAGGGGGAGAAGGGGAATAACATCCAGAATAATGTTTGTTCAAGTATGTGGCCACCATGGTCTAGCCAGTTCATACACATACAAGAAATGGTCAAAAAGAGCCATCCTGGGGAGAAAGTCAAGAAGAAAAGGACTAGGAGGGAAGGCTCCAGAGAATTCCCAGTCCTGGCCTGAGGTGAGACCTCTTTCCTGCCAGGCCCAATGAGGTGACTCACAACCCTTGCTAGGATGTGGGGGACCTACAAGCTAGGGGAACTAGATCTTTATATAAGTTGTTCTGTGAAATGTGGAGCCTGGTCCTAAGAAGAGGAACCCAGAGAACATGACAGTTTCATAACAAGAGTCCTTGGACTGCCTGGCAAATGTCCCTGAGAGACTGGTGGGGTGCATAGACTGGTTTTTGTGTGAATGTCTGAGGCCACCATAGCATAGGACTGCAGGGGAGAAATGGGTTTGCTCATAGTTCCAGAGGCTGGAAGTCCAAGACCGAGAACCGTGGTCCCTCTCTGTGTTTTCCACAATTGTGTCCTTACTGTTCTCATTGAAGCTGCAAGATGCCTGACAAAATGCAGCTTGAGGGATGGAGGGTGTATTTTGGCTCGTGGTCTGTGATGTTTTAACAGTCCATCGTGGTTGGAAAGTCATGGTGTCCAGGGTCACTGAAATCATCCAGTCAGGAAGCAGGTATTCCGCCTGCTATTTCTCCTCTTTATTTGGTTAGGACGAGGGCCTAACTGAATGGATAGTGCCAACCACATTCAGTGAGACTCCTCCTTACTCAGTAAGCCTCTCTAAAGATATGATCTCAGACATGTGCAGAGATGTGTCTGCTAGGTGATCCTACATTTGGTCAAGTTGACAATCAAGATTAACCATTGTGATGTCTCCAACTCGGTGGACACAGCCTTTGGTTGTGCAGTGGAGGAGGGACAGAAGACTGGGAATACCCAGCTAGGCATTACAGGCAGGTGGGTTCCCACAGAACTTAGGGGCACAAGGGGGCTGCTGGACATGGCTGAGTAGAGGAGGACGGGACACTGGAAGTAGAAGCTGAACACCAAGCTAAGCAAACTCTTGTTTCATCCTAGCCAGTGGGATGTGGGAGTGTGAGCCTAAATAAGACCTAAGGGGTCCAGTTGTGCGGAATATGACCCTGTTGTTAGAGTAGAGGCTGGAGTCTTGAAAAGGGGCAAGGAGGGGAATTTTTTCAGGTGCAGACAAATTTCCCTAACTCCACTTCACATTTCCTAGGACCAAGGAGGGGCATGAGCTAAGGATGGGGCTTCCAACTGGGTGGTGTGCCAGGTGTTTTGTTAAATAAAAACAGTTCCTATTTACTATCACCTGCTTTTCTTAGATTCTCTTATAACTTCCCTGCAAAGAGACGGGGAGGCTTGGGATCAGCTTTTTGAAAAACAGACCCAAGTCTGTAAGCCTGGAAGAACAGGTTCTGAAGTCAGCCCTGTTCAGTGATGATGCCACGTAGGGACAGAGTGCGTGCAGGCTCTTCAGCCACACCCCTGCAAGCATGTGAAGTCCTTAACTTACTTCTAGACAAAGTTGGCCCTGACCAAACCTACAAGTTCCCTCAGTCTCTGCAGTATGTGTGTGCACACCAGTGCGTGTGTACATGTGCGTGCGTGCATGCCTGTGTGTTCTGGTCTTAGTGAAATCTGGCATCTCTCTTTCCAGGGTATCTGAGGTGGGTGGGATCAACCTGGATACACCAGTCATAGAGCCACTGAACAGAACTCTCCCTTTCTGAGTCAGGACAATGAAGCCTGTAGTGGGGTCCTTGATGTAATGTGTTTCCCCTGCGCTTTAATGGCTCAAGACTCCTTCTCACATCCTGGATAGTTCACTGTTGTCAAGGACAGTCCTGGGTGGAAGAGGTCGTTCCTGCAGCCATGGCTTTTGAGAAAAGATGGCGAACCATCTATTTTCTCTGCCATTTCCTGTGTGAGAAAGGCAGGCTCCTGAGCTTGGAGAAACCCAAGGCTCTACTGTTGCTCTCTGGGGTAAGAAGCAGAAGGGGCTGATGGGATGTTTCACAAGCACTGTGCCTTCCCAGGGGACCCCCTTTTTTGAATTGCAGCTGCTATATTCTGTTACTAGCTTGGCATGGCTCATCTCAGAGGGTTTAATTCTTTCCTTCCTTTGGTGGCTGATGGGTCAGAGCCCAAATCCTCCCTTGGCACCTTGCCATCCTGCTGTCTGTGAGCCACCCACAGCCTTCTGTCCTAGGCTAATACCATCACAGTTATTCTTTCTAGAAGACAATTCTGTGACCAGATGTTCTGGTCTCCTCTTCTGACAGGATACAAGGACAGGTACTATCTGCACATTGCTGAACCTCTTCAGGGTTCTGTGTGTCCCACCCTCTTTGTGGCACTCTGGGAAAGGAAATGTTCTTGACGCTTATGAGTCTGGTCTTGATGCTGTTGATGCTGTTCCTGACGTTTTGCACCAGTAATGGCTTGTCTTGAACTTCAGAATAATTGAAAGTAACCAGAAAGTCGTGTGACTTGTTTAGATGTCATTAAGGGGCAGGAAGGAGGCATTTTGGCAGAATTCTCTTGAAGGTATTTGATTGGACCAAAAACTTATATTAAGACTGTGTTAATTCAAGCTGTTCAATAAACTGCCCATATATTTAAAAACAGAGAGACAGAAACCACAAATAAAACACTATTCAGTCCTGCAGCATGCTTCGGACATGGATGTTTAATTACAGAGAAGTAAAGGTGGCATGGTATTAATATGAATTCCAATACAATTTACCACAGTAACAGCTCAGAGGAAAATGTTAGCAGCAATTGGGGACATTTTGCTTTCATAGTGTTGATGCCACACAGAAGCCAGTAAGACATTAAGACTGAGTGTCTTTGGGACTTTTTCATGAGGAGCCTGTGGCTTTTTTATTTGGTTTTGGCAGAGTATCCCTAAGGAAGCAATCTGTGACAATGTGTCTCAAGAAAACCAGGTTGTGTCACTCTGTGGAAGCAGAGGAAGTTCACCTGTCAGTGATATGAGTGTGAGAGTCCACAGTCAGGAGCCATAAAGACCTGTGTTTGAGAAGCTGTCAAGCCCGATCTGTGCCTTGGAAGACCAAGAAATAGGAATGCTAAGTAAGAAGGCTGCAAGGAAGTGGAACCCAGGGGTTCACAGCCATCAGGACAAACACTGGGGGTGAACATTAACTGTCTAAGGACTGAGTGATTTTGCTGTTGGATTTCTGAAGGAGAGCATTGATCATAGTGAAAATAATTAGTTCTATTAAGATACGTGTGGCATACAATAAGCAATGCTAGTTTTAAACTACAGTACAGTAGGATTAAAAAGTGTGTCCAGTTCTGTACCTGCTACCATGCAAAACGTTCCTATCAGTTCAGCTCCCTTCCAACACCCTCCTCACTGAACGGGTTTTGGACACATTCAGACTGCTCTCTGCTTTCTGCCTTCTCAAGACCCACACAGACCCAGTTAACAGAAAGCCCATGTGTGTCCAGCTTGCAAACCATGGTTTCTTCAAAGCTTGAGGAAATATACAGGCAGCTCTTGTTAATCAGTCATTTTGAAACAGTTTCAAAGCAAGGGGAAGGTTTCAGGACCACCATGCTGCATCCTTATGGTGGCTGCTGTGCCAGCAAAGTTGGCTTCCTCTCTGGTCAGGGATATACCTAAGAGGAACCCTTCAGTTACTTCTAGCAAGCCTATCTTTTCCTT
The DNA here is from genome assembly GCA_030556225.1 of Cricetiscus sungorus. Taxonomy (NCBI): domain Eukaryota; kingdom Metazoa; phylum Chordata; class Mammalia; order Rodentia; family Cricetidae; genus Cricetiscus; species Cricetiscus sungorus. The sequence goes on from JANBXA010000734.1 coordinate 53,658,413, forward strand.
GTCTTCAGTCTGGACTGTGTTGCCTGTTGGCTCATGTCCTACACAGTTTTAAAGAGACAGGCCTTTCGTTCTGGGTCAGGTTCCTTCATGTCCAGCTGCAGGCCCCCCTCCCTTGGCAGCGATCATACAGAGTGCTACTGGACACTTTCCAGGGCACCAAGTTAGGAAGTGCACTGCTGTTGGTGTGGCTTTAATCACTGGGAGGAGTTGTGTGCCAACTTTCTTCACACTTCTCTTCCGTGATCTCCACAGAATTTGTGAGGACAGACCCTGAGACTATGTCACAGTTTTGGAGAGAGAGGGACATTTCTGATTTACCCTAAAGAATGACAACATAACAACAAATCTCATTTAATAGGAGCATGGGTCACCTAACGAAGCTCTTATGTATCTTAGCTGGATCCTCAATGTTGGGTACCCATAACATCCTTTTCCAGATAGTGGAATAAAGCCATCTGTAATGATGGATTTCAAGCAGGAAACCTCAGGTGTCACCTAGTTAGACACTAATTTTTCTTCTACTTCACATAAATACAAACAAACAAATAAAAATCTGGCAACTAATGTGAATGACATTAGCCAAGACAGAGTTAAAAGCACCAAACAGAAGCCTGAATTTTCCTCATGCTGCTTGCTTAAATAATTCTGTTTGTGATAACTAATGACCCGGAGGTTCCATTTATGTGTTGGTAGATAATGTACCTTAAAATCTGCAGCTGTTTTAAAATTGGGTCAAAGAAATTTATTTAAAGCCACCAGAGTTGTCAAAAATAAGCGCCACCAAATCTCATTATTTCTACCCACATTAGGTCAGCAAGTGCAAGGAAAATGAAGGATGATGACTAAAAATGTCAACCCAGTCAAAGCCATTTGGAAACTAAGCCAGGGCAGAGACCAACCCCAGGAATCTGAACCTGGTCTCTACATACATAGAAGAGAGCCATCTCGGGCATGGTTAAAATATGAAGATGGGTGGGGGACAATTTTGATGCTGGTCAAACATTATGAGAGTAAAATAATTTCAGATGCTCTAGAGAAAGAGACCATCATTTTCTCATGTATTAATTATGAATTAGACGCTGTCTATCAATCTTTGTTTCAACTCTTAATGAGTGTTTTTATCTGAGTTCTTTTTTATTAAATCTCCCTTGGGAGGAGGATGGTGGATTTATAGAGATTTTACTGGGCCCCATTTATTATGGGCAATTTGCTGTGGCCATAAATTTTGCGGTTGAATGGCAATAATGAGTAGGGGGCAGAGCAAGTGGTGAATTGAGGCTGAGAAACTGGGTGAGATTGAAAAGGCAGGTGTATAAAAACGGTTTGTACATTCTGATACAGCTCAAGAGGATGCTGGTAAAAATGGTCACACCAGCGCGTGTCCTTTTAAATGGAAACAACCCCCTCAAAAGGGACCTTTCCTCTCCATTATCTACCATCATGCTTAAAGCAGCTGTGGCATCCATGAAGTGACCCACAGTCTCAGCTCCTTCTGAGGCCTCTGAAGCTGTGGGTTGGGATCTTGAGTTGGACACTGTGAGGTCACCAAGAAGGAAACACAGACAAAGGAACAAGTGACTTAAAATGTCAGGCTTTTAGTGTGTGTGTGTGTGTGTGTGTGTGTGTGTGTGTGTGTGTGTGTGTGTAAACCATCTATAAGAATTGGATCCCACCAACCATAGACGAGCTGGTTCTGTTATGGGGCAAAAAGGGAGAGGGAGGGGGAAGGAGGTTGAAAAGCTAATAGAGTTGGCTCGCAGTTGGCCATTGCTAGTGGTAACCATTGAGTACTAAGACATTTGTGATCCATAAACATGTCTCCTGGCTGGCCAGGACTGGAGTCCAGGGGGCAGGACAGTCGAGAATGTAGAGAAACACATTCATTTACTGTTAGAAACCACATTACTATAGTGGCTGGAACTGTCATAGTTCAATCAAAGTGGAGCTTTTACAAAACAGTGAGGCCTTGGTTAACACCGTGTGTCTGAGCAGGGCGCAGAGCTAATGAATGAACCACTCAGGTTGCCGAACCCAAAGGAAAGACTACACTTCCCATACATCCCTGGAGCTACTGATTTTAAACACGTGTATATCAACTTCTTTTTTATTCAAGCCACTGTTGGTATGGATTTCTGATGCTGTGATAGGACCTGTGTCTCAACTAATACCATAGGCAAAGCAAGGATCTACTGTTATTGTTTTGGGGTGGCTAGACAAAATATCTGACAGATGGGGTGGGACTTACTTGGGTTCCTGGTCTTTGGCTGTGTAGATTTGGGACAGATCAAGAGGCAGAAGGTAATGGTGGTGGGAGCATGAGGCAGAGGCTACTCATGTCAAGGTCCATAGGAGGGGGTCAGGGCAAGATAAGCCTTTCAAAAGCATACTCCCTCCCAGTGCCTCGTTCCTTCCATCCAGCCCCCTAGCCCCAATTCTTGCCACCTCCCTATAGTCTACCCAGAGTTTGAATTCGTCACAGGAAGAAACTGTGAATTAGATCAGAGAACTCATTATCTGATGGGTGTTGGGAACACTTGTGCTTTACTAGCCTCAACCCAATCAAGGTAATGAGGACCAACTCCCTAGGGATGTCAAGATGGCTCAGCGAGTAAAGATGCTTGCTACCAAGCCTGAGTTCCTGAGTTTGATTCCCAGAACCAACATGGTGGAAGGAGAGAACAGACTCCTGAAAGTGGACCTCAGACCTCTGCGTGCTTGTCATATGTACATGCACATGCACGCATGTACACACACGTGCACATCACATGAAATGTAAAAACTTAATATAAAATAGATGAACTCAGTTTTCATACTTTTTATTCTGTGACTATGAGCCCTTCTGATTATCATGACTCATATTCCTCTCCAGTTACTTGAAAATCATGGATCTTGGCGCAAAGTAGGCTTTTGTAAATATCTATTGGATAACTGACTGACTGACTGAATGAATGAATGAATGAAGTAGATGTGTAAATGTGGTGGGAACAGATAGAGACACCAGAGAAGCAATGGGTAAGAACCATCCCCAACCCTCACTGGAATTTACTTGTAGAGATTTGTGTTGAGCTGCCAAGGGCAGAAAACCACGTAACAGTGACTGAACCAAAAAGCCATTCACCTTCCTTACATGGTAAGGTGTGGGGTGGGTGTTTGGACTGGATTTGGGAGTTCAGAGTAGTCAGGCCTAAGATTCTGCCACTCATTTAGCCTCTTCCTCTTGGCCACAAGATAGTTAAATTCCAAGTGTCTATTCCTGGAGGAACAATGGTGGAAAGAGGACTGTGAAAGACATAAAAGGTGGAGCAACCAAGGCTGTCTCCCGAATTCCTCAACCCTGCCCCAGGGTTTTTTTGTTTTTTTTTTTGTTTTTTGTTTTTTGTTTTTTTTAAATAAACCCTCAACATGTAGCCAAGGCTGGCCTGGAACTCAGGAGGCCAGGGTAGCCTTGAATCATGAGCAGTCCTCTGGCCTCTGCTTCCTAAATGCTGAGATAATGGGCACGAGCCACCCTTCCCAAGGGGCTCAGGCTTTTTCGGACCTTTTCAGTACCGAGGATAAGAATGCAAGAGGTAGGCATACATATTTAAGAGGCGTACTTCGAGCCAACAGCTAATTAAATAACATATGCTTGTCTTTACTGTCTTGTCAGTTATACTCTCAAGTGCAAAGGCAAAAGTACATGTCAAGCTATAACTTTTATATGAGTAAAGCTCATCCCATATCCCAGGCAGTGGAAATTAATGATGACTGAGCATGGCCAGGTGTTGTGTTGATGAGCTGGCGAAGTCTGAACAAGTAATAAAGTTTAAGTGTGCATAATTCATCAGTCACTCTCTTTATCATCTCAGCAAACCCCAATAATTATGTTATCAAGATTTTTAGAAGCTGGGCAGTGGTGGCGCACACAATCACAGGGCAATGAGTCTGAGGCCAGCCTGAGCTACAGAGCAAGTTTTATGACAAACAAAAACAAAACAAAACAACAACAACAAAAAAAGGGTTCTTAGAAATTTAACATGAATGTTGTCCTACAGCAGGAATTGAAAAACAATAGACTGCAAGGGTTGGAGAGATGGCTTAGAGGTTAAGGATACTGGCTGCTCTTCCAGAGGTCTAAATTCAGTTCCCAGAAACCACATGGTGGCTCACAACCACTTAGAATAAATATCTAGTGCTCTCTTCTGGTGTGTAGACAGAGCACTGTATACATAATAAATAAATAATCTTTAAAACACAAAACAAAACAACAACAAAAATTACAGGCTGCAGCCCAGCCATCTCTTTTTGTAAATAAAGTTTTATTGGCATGCAACCATGTCTTTCTTTTATATATCGCTAGGATTATTTGTCTAGTATGCATGAAGCTCAGGGTTCTATCCCTAGCATATAGGTGTGGTGACACACACCTGTAATCTCAGCAATGGGGAGGTGGAAGCAGGAGGATCAGGAATTCAAGATTATCTTCAGCTATGTGAGTTCAAGGCCAGCCTGAGACACACGAGACCCTGTCTCAAAAAAATAAAAAGGTACAACATTTTAATTCATGTACAATGCATATCCACATTAATTTTATAATGTTGAATTTTATTTAATTAAAAATTTGTTTCATCTGAGTGTGGTGGTACATGCTTTTAATCCCAGGATTTTGGAGGCAGAGGCAGGGAAATATCTGAGTTCTTGGCCAGTCTGGTCACAGAGTGAGTTTCAGGATAGCCAGGGCTACACAGAGAAACCCTGTCTCAAAAAACAAAAACTGAAAAGTAAAATGAAATAAAATTTCTTACTGTCAGTTTTTATAAAAATAAAACAACCCTCTGCCATTCAGCATCCAAATAATTGCCAGTGTGTGGGTCTCCCAGTGTGCTTCATGCATGTTCTGCCTAGATCAGTAGCTATATAGATTTGAGAGCAACATTGTTGGATACGGCCCCTTGCCCTTCGACAACCACGTGCAATTGCTGTGGATGTTGTTACTGGTGTGGAGGTCAGGGCACTGGATGTGCGTGAAGATGATTGCTTAGCAGTGCTGGGGGAATGCAGCCTTGTCACATGAAGAGCATTGTTTCCACAGTGCCTGCCAGGAAGGAGTTAAGAAGGGGACCTGTGTGTTCCCATCACTCAAACTCCCAATTTTCAGATTCTCCCTGCTCACTGAGTAGCATCTGTCTTCAATGTCACCAGGAGCAGGGATGCTCAGTGTGTCTCAAAGACACAGACAAAGAGATGTGGAAGGGGTTCAGGAGAGCCTGGCTAACATTGGCCATGGCGTTTCTTTGCTAACCATTGGCTGTAATGGAGCCTGGGCACATTGTCAACTCCTGGGACACCTGTAAGAAGGGCTAGTGAAGTAGTCTTGGCCACACAGCCTTCCCCTCCTACTCTTCTCTCCCAGCCTTGACCTTCCCAGCATCCCTTTTCCCCTGTGTCCAGGTCTTCCTTGCTATGCTTCATCTTGGGCCTCCATTTCTCTCTCACTCTCAGCCAGAGATATCATGCCCTAGATAGAAACTGAAGCTTCCCAAGCCATGCTTCCAGGAGCTCATCGTTGTCCTGGTAGTGCTGTTACAGGGCTGACAAAGTGATATGGCAGAAGGCACTTAGTAGCACCTGCTCCCCTGCTTCTCCTCCACCCGGGTGTGGGCTGCTGTCACCATCTTCTAAGAGCTGTCAGGATGCACGTGCACTCCTGTATGTTTGAGGACACAAGTACACATGTTTGCACGTGTGAGCTTATGCATGTAAGTGCTCCTCAGATAAGTGCTCCCTATGGTAAATGTCCCAAAGGCTAAGAGATTCATAGCATCCTTTAGTCTAAGAGTTCATAATCAGGGTCCATGTGTGGCTACTTGTGAGTCCCCAGAGGCCACATGTTAATATTTTGTGTGTTTATTTTTCTGGAAGTGAAGCCCCCTCCCCCCCCCTCAGATTTTCCAAATCCCCAGGCAGTTAAGGACTGTCATAGACAGAATAATGGCTCCCCATGTCCTCACCACCAGGATCTGTGGCTGTATATATGGTGTTAGGTTGTGACACTGCTGGCCTTGAGATAATACATGGCATTGCACAGCTTTGAGACCGGGCCATCTTTATTGCAGACTGCTTGCTTCCTGAGCTGTGTCTCCTCACTCTGGTGAGCCCAGCTCTGAACTTCCCTTACCCATCAATATCAAAGGAGACACTTCCGTCTACTCTTGCCCCGGGCCTCTTGCTTTAACCCCTAGCTGTTGTGGGATATATGATCACACTATGAACCCCAAGTTTGTATTTGTGTTAATTAAATAAATCAACCTTGGGTCAAGAGGCAGAGCATCAACTAGTTGACAGAAAGTAATCACAGACAGTCAGAAGGAGTCCAGGAAAATGGATAGAGAGATACACAGGAAGTAGAAGGAGGTGCTTTAAGTGTGGCGGTCATTTTGGTTTGTCAAAGCAGAAAGATACTGTCTTTCTGAGACACCGCTGAAGAGGGAAGGTCAGCTAGTTGCTCCTCACTTCCTCTAAGCGAGCAGTTTTTCACCCCAGCCTCTGACTCCCAAGTCTTTATTGGTAAATAGAACGATAGAGATTTAGTTTAAAACTATATTTGGTGGCAGTAGCAGGAGGCAGAGGTCTCACCGGGCCACTGCCTGAGAAGTGGGCCAGTGAGTGTGGAGCCACAGTTAGTTACCGGCTGAAACGCAGTACATTCAAGGGCAGTAGTCGTGTGGATAAACAACACCTAGCCTTGTCTGCTGTGGCCCATCGATTTCCTGAGGCATGTGTGCTGGGATGGAGTTCCTCTGTACCACACCAGTGCAGATGGCATTCCCACAGAGCTGAGCCCTGAGCCTTCTAGAAACCATGCCTGTGCTTTCCACGCTGAGTCTCCTGCCCAAAGGGGCAAATTTACTTCTAGGATGTGTTGGCCTCTTCCCCTGAAGGCCAGTCAAGGTGAGGTGAGGAAAGTAGGCAAGAGGGTAGAGTAGTCAGAGGCCTCACATGTGTACACAAGACTCCTTGTAATGGAATGAGGAGAGGGGGAGGGAGGGAGGGAGAAAGAGAGGGAGGGAGGGAGAAAGAGAGAGAGAGAGAGAGAGAGAGAGAGAGAGAGAGAGAGAGAGAGGGAGAGAGAGAGAGAGAGAGAGAGAGAGAGAGAGAGAGAGAGGGAGAGAGAGAGAGGGAGAGAGAGAGAGAGAGAGAGAGAGAGAGAGGGAGAGAAGAGAGAGAGAGGGAGAGAGAGAGAGAGAGAGAGAGAGAGAGGGAGAGAGAGAGGGAGAGAGAGAGAGAAAGAGAGAGAGAGGGAGAGAGAGAGAGAGAAGAGAGAGAGAGAGAGAGAGAGAGAGAGAGAGAGAGAGAGAGAGAGAGAGAGAGAGAGAGAGAGAGAGAATGAATGCACTACAGATCATGGGTCTCTTCTACTTGGCCTGAGTCCTAAAATTGTCAGCAGTGGGCCTGTGTGGTTTTATAACAAGCAAAAGGTTGTATCTCAAGGAATCCATGGTACTGCTTTGCAGGTGGAGAGGGGTTAATTGCAAAGTTTTCTTAGAGGAGATTAAGGTGGGGCTTAGGCAGATGAGTAGGAGTTCAAATAAGTGGACACAGCCGAAGACAAGGTGATGTGAGCAAAGCTATGGAGATAAGCAAGTACGAGACGGTTGTGGATGACGATGCCCTTGACATGGAGTCTCCACAGAGTGGGGCCAGGTCATGAGGATGTCGAATTCTCCGTGAAGGTGTTGTTGGCTTGGAGTCCCCCAAAGTCAGAGACAAGGAGGCTGGAGGGGAGGACAGCCTTTTAGGAAGACTTGAACAGAAGCAGTAAGGGCTTCTGTGTGGGGGACCCCAGGCTTGTCCTGAATGGAAACAGGAACCATGGAAACTGGAAGAAGAGTAGGTCCTGTCCTCATGGATGTGTGCCTACCCTTGATGACCAATTAGATGGCAGCAGACTGCATGTAAGAGGAGGAGAGAGCCCAGTGTTTCCCAGCTGCCACTGGCCAAGGGAGGAGGCTCGCCGGGTACCTGAGAGGCAGCTAGAGGGAGAGCAGACAGGCTCCGCAGGAACCACCAGCAGATAAATAGGCTGGAGGTCATCAGCCAAGGAAGGGGTGGTAACTTGTGTACAAAACTCTGCAGATGCCCCTCGGGCCACCATGGCTATTTGTGCATCTCCTTGGGGGTGAGGGATGTGGTACAGGAGGATGTGGTACACCTGTGGTCTAATGAGGAGGAATTGGAGAGACAAAGGTACAGTGGACTCCTTCCTGTCCCCAAGAACCTGTCAGGACTCAGTCAATCATGAGCTGGCCCAAAGGCCCAAAGTTGGTTCATGTCCTTGGACGATCCCCAAGGTAGATTCAGCTTCAGGAATGTTCAGTAGTGTTGTTGGGACACCTTAGTCTCTTAGTTCATCCTCTTCTAGATTGATTCAGTCTCAGACAAGATTTAGTCGTAGTGCCTGAGCCAAGATCCTCCTACATTCAAACCCACTGACAAGAATCTCAACCTAGCATCCCCAGCAGAAGCTCTGATGTTCATTCTGATTGAACATCTTATGCTAATGTGTCATGGACATCTAGCCATCATGGTCCATGGAGGAAAACCTATCAGGAAAAAGGGACAGGTTAACCATGTCTTTTAAAAAGGAATATGTGGCCAGGCAGTGGTGGCACATGCCTTTAATCTCAGCAGAGGCAGGCAGATTGCTGTGAGTTCGAGGCCAGCCTGGTCTACATAGTGAGTTCTAGGATAACCAGAGCTACACAGAGAAACCCTGTCTCAAACAAAGCAAAACAAGAAATATGTACTAGGTGTGGTGTATACCTTTAACCCCAGCATTCCGGAGACAGAAGGCATATCTCGGTGAGTCCAAGGCCAGCCAGGGCTGTATAGAGACCCTGTCTTTTATTTATTTATTTATTTTAAAGGAACACATGCTGTAATAGATATGGTAGTTACAAATGCTTATTTAAAAAGAGGTGAGAAAGAAATCAAGAAGCTAGCCACCAAAACACCAAATAATCCAATTTAAAAAATGGGGTACAGATTTAGGGACTTCTCAATAGAGAAATCTCAAATGGCCAAAAGGCACTTAAGGAATTGCTCAACATCCTTATCCATCAGGGAAATGCAAATCAAAATAACTCTGAGATACTGTCTTATACCAGTCAGAATGGCTAAAATAAAAAATACCATTATGCTGGAGAGAATGTGGAGAAAGGGGAACACTCCCCCACTGTTGGTGGGAGTGCAAACTTGTACAGCCACTTTGGAAATCAGTATAGTGGTTCCTCAGGAAAATGGGAATCAATCCACCTCAAGACCCAGTAATTCCACTCTTAGGCATACCCAAAGGATGCACATTCATACAACAAGACATCTGTTCAACTATGTTCATAGCAGCATTATTTGTAATAACCAGGACCTGGAAGCAACCTAGATGCCCCTCAACTGAAGAATGGATAAAGAAAGTGTGGTACATTTACACAGTGGAGTACTACTCAGTAATAAAAACAACCACAACAACAACAAAAAAAACCAAACAAACAAAAAAACAAAAAAAAACAAAAAAAAACCCCGACATCTTGAAATTTTCAGGCAAATGGATGGAATTAGAAGAAACCATACTGAGTGAGGTAACCCAGACACAGAAAGACAAACATAGTATGTACCCACTTGTAAGTGGATATTAGATACAGGGCAAAGGATAACCAGCCTACAATCTACAAGCCCAGAGAAACTAGGCAACAAGGAGAATCCTAAGAGAGATACGTGGACACCCCCTTCCCCCCAGAAGGGGAAAGGGACAAGATCTCCTGAGTAAATTGGGAGCATGGGGAAAGGGGGAAGGGAGGTAGGAAAAAGAGGAGGGGAGAAGGTGAGGAGGGAGGAGAACTTGAGGAATCAGGAAGGTCAGAAGAACTGAGAAGGAGAGCAAGGAAAGAGATAGCCTAATAGAAGGACCCATTATGGGCTTAACGAGAAATCTAGCAGTAGGGAAATTCCCAGGAATCCACAAGGATGACCCCAACTAGGAATCTAAGTAATAGCGGAGAGGCTACCTTAAATGTCCTTCCCCTATAATGAGATTGATGGCTACCTTAAATGTCATCATAGAGTCTTCATTCAATAGCTGATGGAAGCAGAACAGAGATTCACAGCTAAGCACTGAGCCGAACTTCTGGAATCCAGTTGTAGAGAGGGAGGAGTGATGAGCAAAGGGATCAAGACCATGCTGGGGAAACCCACAGAAACAGCTGACCTGAGAAAATAGGAGCTCATGGACCCCAATCTGACAACTGGGGAACCAGCATAAGACTGACCAGGCCCCCTGAATGTGGATGTCAGTTAGGAGGCCTGGGCAGTTAGGAGGCCTGGCAGTGGAACAGTATTTATTCCTAGTGCAGGAATGGGCTTTTGGAGCCCATTCCCCATGAAGGGATACTTTCTCAGACTAAATACACGGGGGAGGGCCTAGGTCCTGCCCCAAATGATGTGACAGACTTTGATGATTCCCCATGGAAGGCCTCACCCTCCCTGAGGAGTGGATGGGGGATAGAATGGGGAGATGTGGGGGGTGGGAAGAAGGGAGGAGAGGAAACTGGGATTGGCATATAAAATAAGGTTGTTTTAAATTTAAATTAAAAAAAAAAAAAAAAAAGGCCATGAGAAACTGCACCTAGCCTGCAGGAGAAACATTTGCATCTACACCATAGTCCTGTGCTTGCATCTGCCTCTTTGGCCAAGGCAAAGAGAAGCTACAGCAACTCATAGAACTCTGGATGGCTGAGAGATGCAGATACATTGGGCAAGGATTCTGTACCTAACTCAGGGACAGTACACAGCAAAATGACATCACAGTTGCTGGTTTTCATGAAAGACACCACAGTCATCTCCTGAACTCTATAAGATTTCCTTCGGGGAGTGATGGCTCCCAGATTTATTCTCAGGCTGCTTATTGAATCAGGGAGTGGCTTGATCACTCAGAGCTTCTTGGGTCATAGAAGTTGCCATTACATTGCTGGATGTGGTACGAGGCTGGATCTTGAAGAGTCACATGGCCAGCTTGAGCTAGTGCAGGAGCTCACAGGATTCTGCACACATCAAATGAGATGGTGCCCAGCAACGCTGGCCTGCCACAGAGATGCCTGCCAAATTGGATTAGCCAGCCCAGCGTCTGGCCTAAAGCCTGAGAGATGGACACAGCACTTATTAAATGATCTGCAGGCAGGGATGTTTCAAGTACTTAATCAGCTCTTCATTTCTTTCCTCCAGGGAACAGGGAAGTCTCAGTGCCACTCCACAGTGAGAAATTGCCAGTCCTGGCAGGGTCCCTGTCTGCCATTTTCAAAGTAGAGCAGGCAGGAAGTGCCCAAGGAGGACCAGGCAGGATGCTCCACCAAGAACTGCTTCTGCTTAAGTTGGAGGCATAGGAACAACCCTGGGCAGGAGAGCCTTGACTATCCCAGGAACTAACTCACTGTGGACAGCAGTCCCTTCTTGCAGCTTCCAGGAGCTGAAAACAGTCTTCTAGGACGCAAAGGCAATATGGCCCTTCTGAAGTGCACAGGTGTGTGTGTGTGTGTGTGTGTGTGTGTGTGTGTGTGTTGTGTGTGTGTGTGTGTGGTACTGGGGATGGGATGACTGTCAACTTTTTTACATCTTTGTGTGTTTTGTTGTTGTTGCTCACTCTCTAGGGAAATCTAGCTCCAAACTCCTGCCTCGGCCTCCAAACTCAGGTGTTTTGGAACCGCAGGCATGCACAGGCATGCCTACCTTTCTCTGTTGCTTTAATTCAACCTTCCCTGCCTCCAGTGTGGAGACACACACCTCTCTTCAATTCCCACTGACCCCTCTTTGCTTCCCGGAGAAACTTAAGAATTAAAGGAGAACTAAGAGGACTTGGACCAGTTTCTCTGTTGACCTTATTAGGGCATCTCTACTCCTGGTATGGATTTGGGGTGAGCTTGCCTCTCCTTCTGCTCCCTACTGGACATGACCAAGGCGATATCCTTAGTAAGGTTCCCCTTCCCAGGTGCTGTGGGACCTGCCAGCTTCCCAGTGTCTGTCGGTCTCTAAGAGGAGGCTTAGCAAGATTCCACCACATCTTATGAGGACTGAGGCAGGAGGCCAGGGCAGAGAGTGAGGTGTCAAAAGCTTTGCACAAAACCTTGCAAGCTGTGTAAAATTGTTGTCTAACCCCTCCCCAGGTCTACTAAAACTGGTCATTGGCACAAGCAGGAGCAAAGGAACTCCAGTGTCTGAAGGTAATACCAAAGGCTAGACCCGTGGGTAGAGTTTTAACAAACTGATGAGACATATGGTATGTGAAGTTGTTTATTTTATTTTTTAAAATGGGTAGGAATGTTTTGTTTGCATGCATGCAGTGCCTGCAAGGGCCCGAGGTGGACATCAGATCCCCTGGAACTGGAGTTACATGAAGTGTGTGTAGAATTCATGTCACAGATAAACATGCATTCTATATATACTTCATATGTATGTACATAAACAAGGCTTGTACTATGCAATCGGTGTAACTAAAGTTACATAAAAGTCTCGGCTCTGCACAGGGTGGTGGGGCCATGTAGGTTATCAAACTTTTCTCTGTTCCAGCCTGCTCCCTGCCTGAAGAGTGCGCTCTGTCTCTGTCTCTGTCTCTGTCTCTGTCTCTGTCTCTGTCTCTGTCTCTGTCTCTCTCTCTCTCTCTTTCTCCCTCTCTCTCTCTCTGTCTCTCTGTCTCTCTCTCTCTCTCTCCCTCTCTCTCTCTGTCTCTCTCTCTCTGTCTCTCTGTCTCTCTCTCTGTCTCTCTCTGTCTCTCTCTGTCTCTTTCTCTCCACTCTGTCTCCCCCTCCCCTGTCTCTCTCTTCCTGATTTTTTTGAGACAGGGTTTCTCTGTGAGCCTTGGGGATCCTGGAACTTGCTGTATAGACCAGGCTGGTCTTGAACTCACAGAGATCCACCTGCCTCTGCTTCCCAAATGCTGAGATTGAAGGCATGAGCCACTACCGCCCAGCATAAGAGTTTTGTCTCATAATTACCTGTCATCGCTTCTGTTGTGCACAGTCCTTGTTCCAGGACTTCTGGAGGTTCCATCCAAACTCTCTAGCAGCTGGCGTAACTGTTCCAACAGAAACGGGAGAGCCAGCAGGATGAAACCCTGAGTGGAGACCCAATTAAGCTAACCTGCAAAATTCTGCTCAGATTCAGCCTCCCAGGGCTGGAGAGGTGGCTGAGTGACACAGAGTTTGCCTGGCATGGGACAGGCCCTGGGTTCTATCCTCAACTTGGGGATGGGGGATAGACAGGAGGCTTGCTTTTCCCTGCTCCAAGCTTTCTGTCATGCCTCATGTGGAGCCTAATCCTGCCCTCGCTCTCACCACCATACTCCACTGGAACGTCTCTCTCAGATCAGCCAGAATGTTTTGTTCAGGTGCCAACATTTTTACTTTTGATGTTTCCTCTAACCAGAGGCCTCTTCTTACTCTCTGCTGATGAGGGGCTGTGTGTGGCTTCCCAGTCCTTCTGACTCCACAGGAAAAGGGGAGTTATGAAGCTGGGGTCCCCTGGAGCTGCAGCTGTCCTTCTGAATTAGAAGATACATAGGGGGAATGAGACGCATCTCTCCCCAGCAAGGCAGGACCATCCTGTTCCTGTTCCTTCTTGGTAGGAGCCAGTTTCCTACCTGATTTATTTGCCACCCTGGTGTTCTCCTCATCTTTCTGATTAATAGTTTAGTTGAGGGTTCTGGGAAATTTACATCCAATGGTTACCATAGCAACCAGCTCTTTTGCACAAGCTCCCATAGAAAATGCATTTGGGGCCTTCTGAAGAAGCTCGATTTACAAGGACCTTGGCTTCCACCAGAGCAGAATGGGCAGGTATAACCCACGGATATAGTAAGAATTATGAGCAGGTGGGCACTGCTCCAGCCGTCCCATAAATTGTGGAGGACAGTTTTAGTGCCTGCTCTTCTGCCTTTCTTTGTCTTACGCTGGACCCTTCCCTGCCCATCAACATTCTCTCCAGAAAACTAGTTTCCCCACAGGACTCAGGGAACAGACGGAAGGGTGTGTGGCAGGTAAAATGAGCTGAAGCCGCACCTGGCAGCCCCTAGAGCCAGTAACTCCCTGTCACTGCCTGTGTGTGGTTGGGGCCTTTTGGAGTGTGGCACAGGTAACACTGTACAGAGGGTGGGGTGGGGGTGGCATGTGTGGAACCTCTGGGTGTCTTCCAGCCCCAGGAAGGGACAGTGGAACTGAGCCTACTTGGGAGACCAGTGTTTGAAGCCCTTACTTAAACAGAATCCAGGATTCAGGCATTTCAACCTCCAGGGGCATCGTTGTGTCTTAATGCTGAACACAATGCTGCCTGGCCCACAGATGAATGTATGAATTCCTCAAGGTTTTGTTAAGTGTGGGCACAATTTATTAATCCTGTATGTGGGCTTTTATTAGCATAATAAAAAACATTTTTCAGAACATGGTCAAATAACAACTGACCTGGGAATAGAAAAGAAAAAGTCATTGCCTGTAAAACCTTGTCCTACACCCTAGGGTCATCCCTTGATGACAGAGGAGGCATGCTAGTTTCCTACAAATCAGGTGGAAACAATGTGTTCTGTGGTATGGAACACAGTTCTGCTAAAAGGGACCCCTTAGCCTTTCTGTGTATCTACTTTCTTATCTATTCAGTGGGATGGCCAACCGGCTTCAATCTCAGGCTGACTAATAGGCACAGGCTTAGCTGAAAGATGTTTGTGATAATTGATTAGTAATGTCTGCCCTGGGTACCACCTGGGAGGAGGGAACACATATGTCATATTTCTACCATCCTTGGACCAGATGGTTCCAGGATCAGGATGGCTTCTGGATCAGAAGATTGGATTTCAAGTCACTTCAGATATTCCTGTCTTCCGGCTTCTAGGCCTCTCTTTACCCTCAAGCTTGTAAAATCCCGAGGAAGTTGTAACTTTGTTACTGTGCCACCTCATTATGTTTTCTGTTCTGAATATACTGGTCTGAGTGAATGACCTCAGAACTGCCTCGAAGCAGAGAGGTGTGCAGTTTGGCTTGTAAGTGACAGGGATTAGTAGAGGGAAAAAGGATACAGATTCTAGGGAGCTCTTGGCCTGCAGCAGCTTGCACAAGAATATAAACATATAAGGGAATATTGTAGTGAAGGTTGGTGTGTGTGTGTGTGTGTGTGTGTGTGTGTGTGTACCTGAAATCAAATCTGGGGTTTCACATTTCATAGGCAAGCATACTACCACTGGGCTCTATTCCCTTGTTGGTCCCTTTCAAAAAAACAAAAATTAAAAACTTAACTATTTTGCAACAAGGTTTTACTACGATGCCCAGGTTGACCTTTGAACTTGCTCTGAAGCCTAGGCCACCCTGGAATGTACAGTCCCTTCTGATTCAGTCTCCTGAGTATCTGGTATTATAGGCTTGCACCACCAGGTCCTATTGACCCACATTCTGCCACGTGGCTTGGTTACCTCTGCTATGTGTCCTATGTACCACTCCTTCAGAGTCTTACTGGCGTCTCTGTACTGCTCCTCCTGCTTCCTGCGTGTCTGGCTCATGACTCTGACTTTCTTCCAGTGGTCTGCCGTGTTCTTTGCCTTCCAGCTGACCCCCAGCAATGCTTCAAGGTCCAGATTCCAAGTGATGACACTTCTTCAGCCCCTTAGCCCACGAAGAGTCCTACATCACCTACCTACTTCTTTATGTCTAGGCCATCAGTGTTACCTGACTTCTTGGCAAATCCCTGCTTCACTTGGCTCTGGGTTACCTGGGCACAACAGAGTGAAGCATCTTAGAATATACTCATATGAAGGAAAACAACCCAGCTCAGATCCTGGAGAAAAGCAGAAATCCAGACTGTGTCTGATCGCTCCCAGAGAGGTCCTCAGTCACTTGGGGGCTACCTCAGGCATCACGGAGAATGGATGGAGTCCTGAATGAATGTTTGCTGTTGACATGAGCACATCCAGGTCAGGGATGTCAGTGCCTCAGACCCACAGGAGTGGCAAAGCCTTCCCTGAGTGAGGCTCAGAGGGATAGCAAAGCTTCCTCCAGACTGCATGCAAATGTTGACAGTATGTACAGAAACTATCAACCATCCATCGAAGCTTTCTCCTCCCTGATGTTTACAGCCTGAGGCTGCTCCCCTACAGAGACCCCACTTCTGAGATGAGCTTAAATCTGCCTCCTTGTTCAGAGGAATGCCATAAACCCTCCTCCTTGATTCAGATGTATAAAATAAATATGGCGAGTCTCCAGGTTGCTGTTGGGGTTGGTGCCCTCCATCAGAGCTAACAGAGCTCACCCAATGACAGCTTTTTGTGTATGTGTCTCTTGTCTGTTCTTTACTCAGTTCCTCATCACCCCACTGAGTGATGAGGGGGCATTATGCAGGATGTGGTAGGCAGAGGATGGGTTTCTGTGTCCCAGTCACAGGTCTCTCATGGAGGCTGGGCTGGTGTGTGTGTGTGTGTGGTGGGTGGGTGGGTGGGGAGAATTCTGTGCTTGAGTTGCATGTTAGGAAAGGCCTCACATGTATTAGCCTAGGGGAGCTGAGAAGTCAGAGGCACACGGACCACATCCAAGACAACATTATCACAAGAATGACATTCACTTTCTTTTGTTACTGAAGCATCTCCTCGCAGTACACTGTCTTAGTACACTATAAAAATAAAGGCCAGTTAGCCTGCAATTGTATCACATTGCCCTTTTCGTTGGTGTGAGTAGTCAGCATTTAAAACCACCACAGTGGTAAGCCTTGTTTCTTCACAGAGTCACTTGTTAGTCCTCCAGGCACCCCAGTACTAGATTTGCCTCAGCCTTTGTTGGGCTCCCCTTGCCAAAGAGTATGTATGTATGAATTCCTACTCGAGTCCTACATAGCCTTGGGCAAGTCACTTAAGCTGGGTTCCTGCCCTAGTTCCCTGTTTATTTTTCTGCAAAATGGTGGAACTATCTCGGAGGGTTTCATTTTTTTTTTACACTTATTTATGTGATGGGGGTGTGCTACAGTGCACACATGGAGGTCAGAGTTCAACTTGCAGGGGACAAATGTCTCCTTTCACCCAAGTGAGTTTCAGGGGTTGAATTCAGATCATCTGGCCTGATGTCAAGTGCCTTTACTGAAGGGCCACTAGCCCACTGGAACATGTTGCTCTGGCAGGCCTTACCCTTCTCTCCCATTCTCCCTGCCTTGCTAAAAACTATTCCATTGCATTCCTAAAGCTGGCCATCAAGGACTATTCCGTTACTTGACCACTTCCTCCTCCTGAGGCTGACTACCAAAGTCCAGCAATCAGAAGCCCCCTTTGGCTCACCTAATTAACATGCCCAATTAAGAGTAAACGCCTCATCCTAACATGGGGCTCCCCCTTTACCTTTGTGCTGATTTGTCTCCTCTCTATGCAGAGGCAGTCCTTTGTCCTTCCAGGACAATACCCCTGCCACCCTTCCCCTCGTTGCCTTGCCCTTCTTTCTCCTCTGTCTCCTCTGCCGCCATCCTATCCCATTCTAACAGACCTGCTCTTCTCTTCTTACAGTCTACACCTGCAAAGCCACTTGCTGCCGCTTTTCTGCCAGAGTCAGTTAATAAAGGATCTCTCCATGAAGAAAGGTGTTTGGGTGTGGTTTGTGCCTAATCAGGGGTCTAGGAAGGAGCCCCTGGTGTGCAGGAGTGCCCCTTCATTTACCATTGAGCTGCAGAGACAGCCCCTTGGCAGGGTTTCAAAGATGAAGCGAAGTAGATGAGGTAGCCATTCACCTTCAGAAACATGACCTTTATGCTGTGCTGCAGTAGTTAGTAATGATGATGGTTTATTTTTTGAGACAGGGGTATTCTGTACCCCAGGCTGGTCTCAAACTGAACCACGTAGCAGAGGATGACCTTGAACTTCTGATCTCCATCTTACAATTCTGAGTGCTGGGATTACAGGTGTATGTCACCACCCCCCAGCTCAGCAGTTAAGATTGGTTTGTCCAAGTCCTAGTGCATCTCTACATGCTTGAATCAGAATCTTCTAGGTTAATTATCTATGATTGTGTAACAAATAACTCTAAAACTCAGTACCTTAACAGCCATTATTTGCTCCAAGTTGCTCTACGCTGGCTGTTGGGGTTTGGCCTCTGAGGACAAGCATATGGACTCATCTGGAATCACTTGTGTTTTGTGTGGTGAGCTGTCAATCAGCTATAAATTGGCTTTCCTGGATTTGGCTGAGCTCACATACATGTTCAGGGCTTGGGCTGTGACAGTTTGGCTGAGTCATTAACTTGTACCCATCAGCTGTTCAGTCTGGGGTTATTCTTGGGGTGTAGACAAGGTTCCCAAGCAAGGGAGTGGCAGGGTACAAGGCCTGCTAAGGGGATCATCTCTGGCCAAAGCTAATTATAAAGCCAGGGATTTGAGAATGGGCCCCACTCTTGGTAGGCAGAGCCACAAAGCCCTCAGGAAAGTAGCACAGACAAAGGGAGGGACATACCTGAAGTCAATTTTGCAAATCATCTACACCAACTCTCTCTTTATAAATGCAGAATAGCACATTGAGTTTATTCCTTGAGTGCCACAGTGAGGAACTAGAGAGAAATCCCCTTTTTTTTCCCACTTGGTAGCTCAAGCCTATTCTTAGACATAGTCTAATAAAATGAATTTCACACTTGGGTTATTCACCCACTAACAAACACGCTGTTCTTATCGATGCCTGGGACAAACTCTGAGGCAGCCTGGATTTCTAGTTCCGTTACCTTCAAGCACAATAATTGTTAATTACCACTTTATTTGGTTCGGTTGTGTTTGCCAATAGTCAATTACATATGTTAGCTTTTCTTGTGATCACTGGGGCTTATCCAATATTGAAGCTCAGGTCTAGGTTTTGTTTCAGAGATGTCTTTTCCAAGGGAGTTAAGGAAAACTCTTGTTTGTGCATTTATTGAATATTAGCCTTTATCTGCTTTTTCCAAAGGCTCCTTATTCACTGCTGCAGACTGCACAAAGCTCAGGCTGCTCTTAGAATTGAACCCCAGGCTGAAGATAAGCCTCCCCTATGCCTGGATGAACTAAACCATGGAGCATGGACTAGAGGGGAGTGGATTGTGAGCTCACTGTGGTGGAGCTTGGAGGACAACAGCTCCTCCATCTTCTTCAGCGCCTGTCCTTCAGTACTCCTGATTCCTTCCTATGACCTCTTCCTTCCAAATCTCGGCCTTCAAGTGATGATGGGCCTGGACCATAACCCAGTAACAGTGCTTGTTACTACTTCTAGTGTTGGATATTTGCTTCTCCTCCCATCTGGTGGTACTTGCTTAGGTTATTACGTAGTCCAACTCCACCATATGAAAGATTCCAGTACTTAGTGAGCAAACGAGTCCTTGGTCCTGGTATCTTGCTGGGCTATGCTTTTTCTCAAAGACTGAGTTGGTCTGTCCAGCCCCGTACCTCTGCTGCTAACATCATGTCTACACACCAGCAGTTTCAGAAAATGTTCCCCCCTCTCGCCCCTCTGAACATTTCTATTTCTGGAACATCCATCAGGTGGCAGGCTGTTGAGCTGAGGCTGTGGCCTGACAGACTCTGTTTACAAACAGTTCTTGACTCCATACTGAGGCTCAAAGATGACAGTGCATCTGAGTGGATGCAATTAGTAGCATCTGTTCAGTACCACCCATGAGGCGCAGACTGATAAATGACTTATTCATAAGAGAGGAAATTCAGGCTGGAGAGATGACTCAGAGGTTAAGAGCACTACTTGCTCTAGCAGAGGTCCCGAGTTCAATTCCCAGCAACCACATGGTTGTTTACAATCATCTATAATGAGACCAGGTGCCCTCTTCTGGCATGCAGGCAGAACACTGTATACATAATAAATAAGTAAATCTTTAAAAAAGAAAGAGTAGAAATTCATATATATGCCACCCTATAAATCATCAGAGTGAATTGAGACTATAGGAGCATATGGGCATATTAAAATCACACCAAGAAAAACAGGTGTAAGAACTTTTGGGACATAGGAGATGGACCCACAGGAAGGGTCAGCCCTGACAATGCCTGTTATCTTGTTAGTAGGGAAAAAGGCACAGCTGCATAGTGCCTCCTTCAGCAGACTAGGACTCAGGCAAATCCATGGGACTAGCCAGTTTACAAAGAAGAGTTGGAGATAGAGTAAAGATATTTTAGTACAGGATTAAAAGGGATAGAGGCCAGCCAGTGAGATGGTTCATTGGGTAAAGGCACCTGCCACCAACCCTGACAACCTGAGTCCAGCCCCTGGGACCAAGGTGGCGGAAGGAACAAATGACTCCACAGTTGTCTGCTGACCCCCACATGCACACAGTAGCCTGCAAGAGCCTCCTTCCCCTCCCTTAATAAACAAAATTTAATTAAAAGCATTTGTTTAAAAAGAGAGAATCAAGTGTGGTGGTACATGCCATCAATCCCAGCACTCAGAAGGCAGAGGCAGGTGGCTCTCTGTAAGTTCCAGGCCAGCCAAAGCTAAACAATGAGATCTTGTCTCAAAAGAAGGGAGAGGGCACAGGAAAGTGGAGGTTCTGTGCTTCCCAGAAAGAGTAAAGTGATACATGGGGAGATGGAGGTAGCAGTGGTCCTCAAATATGGCAGAGACTTCCTCATCTCAGACAAACTTCCCTTCAGGAGCTGGGGTACTAGACAATCAGTGGTCACCAAAGTCACTCCAAGCCAGTGGCTTCTGTGACAAAGGTCCCACAAACTTGAAGAATAAACTACATGGACAAAGAAAGGATGGGGTTTTAGAAGGAGTCCCATAGAGAAAGAGTGGGTCCCGGAAGGGATACCAAGGTCCTGCCCTAGGTAAAGTGAGAATTTACAAAGGTCTTTATTACAGGGATCTAACGGGAAATACAGACTCACAAATACAGGACAAAGTGGAAGCTGCTGTGGTCTGCAGGGTTTTAGCTCACCCATGGAAGGCTGAGCTGGATCTGAGGAAAGGGATGGTCCTTCCCCAGCCTCCCAAGATCCCATCAAGCGGGAACTTGTTTATTGCCCCATAGCAAGCATCTTTGTTGTTGCTGTTTGTTTGTTTTTTGAGACAGGGTTTCTCTGTGGCTTTGGAGGCTGGAACTAGCTCTTGTAGATCAGGCTGGTCTTGAAACTCACAGAGATTCACCTGCCTCTTGACTTCCTCCCGGTGCCATCTTTGACTCATATGCCCTTCATGGGTCTAGCTGCCTGTCTCACCATTTTGCTCTGGGGAGATGTGAACAACCACAAGGCTTTCTTACGCTCTGACCTCCCAAGAGAGTGAGCAAGACCCTCTCAGTTTCTTACAAGAGATCCTGTCCCCACACAGAAGCTATGCCTCGAGGCTGGTACCCCCAAAAACTATTGGCAGAATGAATTCCCACAACACCTAGGGGTCAGTAAGAATTTATTGGGTTGAACCATTGGGGCTGATCTGGCCAGTTGTCCTCCCATGAGACAGTCCCTCTGTCTATCCTGGTGTTGGGACTAGAGTTGGGGACACAATATTAGGGGCCAATGAAGTATCTGATCACATATAGCTCCCAGGCTGTGCTCACTAGGTTGTGTAAAAGGAAGAGATAAAAACATGAAACTGGAATGTATCTCCACCTTTCCTACCTCATTTGTCAAGTGAGATGAGTATGATGGCTCTAGAAATGCCTTGGGCAGAATTATAACTGTATCATAAGGTAAAATCAGGAGCCATTAGAGCTATGTAGAGAGTTTAAGACATACCCTTTCCTTCTAAATTGGGTTTCTGGTGGGATTCCTAGAGAATTGCAAGTTTACAGCTGGGGAGGGAGAAAGGCTGTATATATACTCAGCTGTTAACTGTGCTGGAATTCAGGCTTCTCTGCTGAAGCGAGATGTCAGCTGGATTCCTTTCTCTTCATGTCCCCAGGATTTCCCCCGCCTTTCTATGCTGCCTCAGTCTGACCACTGGGAGTATGCATCAGGGGCCTACAGGCAGAGAACTCCCAGCTGCCCCGGGGACTTCAGCTTGGCTCTTTGCCCACTGTTACTGTGGCCTATTTAACAGCTATCTGCCTCTCTTCCTGTTTGGATCTGCACTTTGGACTTCCATCTGTCTGTCCATTCCCAGTCTCTGCCCCTGATCCAAGGCTGTATTTATTTGTATTTATGTGTGTGAGTGTCTTACCTACATGTAAGTATGTGCCCTGCATGCCCATGGTCCCCTGGGAAGCCAGAAGAGGGTGCTGAATCCCCTGGAACTGGAGTTACAGGTGGCTGTGAGCCACCATGTGGTTACTGGGAAGCAAACTGAGGTCTTTGCAAGAGCAGCAAGTGATCTTAACTTCTGAACCTTCTCTAGCATCCCTCCCCCAGTCCTGCTTCTTTGCCTCCACAGTTGAACCCAATTCTACAGTGTTTGCTCTCGAGCCTCTGACACTTAAATTGCCTTCATCAACCTCTTTCCTATTTGGTTCCTTACCAAAAGGGGACTCTATTTATATTTCTATCATTCCACTGGAACATCTTGAACTTTGTTGGTATCTCCCTAACACTGTAACATAAATACAGTTTAAAACATTTATTTATTTATTTGCTTACTTTCTGTTATGTCTAATTTGAGAGTTAGTAGCACTTGAGATTGGAATAAAAGCCATGCTTGCCTTGGTGGGCTTAACAAGGAAAGTAAGAGTTTCAGGAAAATTGTATCCATTGAAAGAACCATGTGGGGATAAATGGTTGTTATTGGATAAATTCTGACAGCATGGAAAGACATGGTCCTGTTTCGCTGTTTCTGACTTTGTGCCCTCACAACTCCAGGTGCTGCAGGTTGGGTGGTGATCAAGCCAGACACAGGCTCCCACCTTCCTCAAGCACAAGTTCCAGCTGTGGACATAGGAAAAGGAGTTAGGCACTCCCTTGAATAACATGTCAAGTCTACTCACTCCCATGCCTAGAGGTATATTGATGAAGGGCCAGCTTTAGAAATTGTCCAAACATGAAAAGTCCTGAGGAGCTTGAGGGGGATCACACAGTGCTAAGCGGCTTGTCATTCAGCTACTAGGGACTCAGGATTCCCTTTTATGGGTTTTTAGTCTCGCTGACGAAAGAATTTAAAACGGACTCAGAAGGAAGCTTGAGGACCATCTATTAGAGTCGGAGAGGAAAAACTGTAAGCAGGCAAGCTATAAATCCTGGGACTGCCGGGAGGGAGATGGAGAAAAGGAAGAGAACCATGCCTTTGTAGTTAGGGTCCAAGAAAACCAGCATGTTCAGCTGTTGGCAAACAGCTGCACGGGGGTGGAGATGGGGTAGGATGGAGTTGGGTGGGGAGTCTCTTTAGGGAAAGAGGGAGAATGTCCAGAGAGCCAGAGCCAGAATGCTTAGGGTTTTGGACAATATCCAAAGAAAAAATAGAAAGAGAGGAAAGGACAAGTTATGTTTTTCCCCTTTTTCTGTTGTCTATTATTAGAACGAGTCATAGATTCTGTACACTCAAGGGGAGAGGGCTTGTGCTTGTTAGTGACAGAGAGAGGTCACTCTAAAATGTGTTTTGTCAAAGATAAACAGAGCTAAACACTAGTAAGGACATATTTAAATGAGCAGTATGTTTCTATACTAAAGAGGTTGGGGCCTAGCACCAACCAATCTCTGATCTGAAGAAAACCAACTGGGCATTTTAAAGGGAGTGGAGAGTGGGGATGTAGCTTGGTTGGCAGCATGCATGCTTGCCTAGCATGCATGAAGCCTTGTGTTCAAACCCCAGCCCTGCATAAACCTGAACCACGAGTGGTGGTGCATGACTATAACCCCATCACTTGGAAGGTGGAAATAGAAGGATCAGAAGTCCAAGGTCATCTTCAGCTGTACACTGGGCTGGAGGCCACCTGGGATACACGAGACGTTGTCTAAAAATAATTAAAAATAAAGGGAGCAGAGTCAGGAGAGAACAGATGCTCAGTAGTCAGGGGACAGGGTGAATAACTGGGTTGGTCCTTATGGATGCTCATCATGCCGTCTACATCTGTTAGCCGCAGTTACCACAGTTACCAAAGTTGGGATTCTGTCCTCCCACAGAGACTGGAAGCAGAGGCCTTGTCTATTCTGATGACAACATTCTAAAGCAATCACCTCTGGGGCTTTGAGAGGGGCATTCATTAGTTACAGGATACACACACATATTTCTGAGGGATGCAGCCACCTTAGTAGCTCCTTTTAGTAAGTACTAAATGCTGCTCCATGGGTTTAAGATCAGTGTGGCTGAGCCAAAGTTCCCTATGCTTTCTTATGGATGGGTTTGTCAAGGCAAAGTTTACCATATTAGGTAAACTAGAGAGCCCATTTGGTGTAGACAGCAGTGAAATGTGTTTCAGGTAGACCAGATGCTTTAATAACCCCAGCCAGGAGGGAAAGTTGGGATAGGGATTTCTTAGGCTGTGTAAGGAGACAGACAGTAGAAAGAGACAGGGAATCTGACCTTCAGCAGATGGGACTGTGTTTATTAGCACAAAGCGAGGGGCAGACTCTCTCTCTTGGGAAGTTGAAGGGTCTGCCAGGGGAAACTGTTGGTTGAAACCCCTTACAGGAATGATGTGAAGAGTTTAGGAATGAGGAAATTGTTGCAACATGTAGCTCACGCTTCTTCCCCTTAGTCTCTCCTTCCCGAAGTTGTTTGCTGAAGGTGAGACGGACTATCCCAACAGACATTCCCTTTGCAGAATGATCACATGTTTTAGTCACTGTTCTATTGTGGTGAAGAGACACCATGACCAAGGCAACTCTTAAGAAAGCATTTAATTGGGACTTGCTGACAGTTTCAGAGGTTTGTTCATTATCATCACGTGCGAGCATGATTGCAGGCAGGTGTGGTACTAGAGAAGTAGCTGAGAGCTGTATCTTAATCTGCAAGAAGTGAGGTGGGGGGAGCTGAGAGAGAGGCTGAGAGTGCTAGAGTGAAGAGTAAGAGAAAGAGAGCGACCTTGGCCCTGGCACGGGCTTTTCAAACTTCAAAGCTCACCCCCAGTGACATACTTTCTCTAACAAGGCCATACTTAGATGAACCCATAGAGGTCTTTGTTACTCAGACTGTTATGGGTCTGGGGTCACTCATAGATTCACCAGTTTGACAATTAACTAATTTTTAACAAATAAGAGGCCTTATTAAATATTGCCAAGGACCATGAATACTAGTCAGGTATATACCTGAGACACATGCTCAGAATATGGTACCAAATTACATTAGTCAGGGGCCTGTTGTAAGTATTTAGGCCTGCCCCTATCATCGGGCAGAATGCACTCAGGCAGTACCCTGGTCAGCCCAGGGTTCTGTGATTAGTAGTCTGGACCCCTTTCCAAGACAGGCCCCGCCCACTTATGCTCCCTTTCCCACTGTTCCCCTGTGGCAGATAGGACTTTTCCTGTCTTCCTCCTCTCTTCTTTCCTCTGTCTGTCTCTGTGTCTCTTTACCTCTTTTCTCTTTCCTTTCCCCTCCCTCCCCTTTCTAATGAAACTTCTCACTTAAGCTCTGGCTTGTTTGTCCCCACCTCAGTCACCCTCAACCACCATGGAATCCAGAAAGGTCCTCAAGCACTTTATCCTAACCAAAACATAGAAGGTTTCGTACTTTCTGCATTCATGCAACCAGAGAGATGTACACGTCCTATGGGTGATCAAGTACATCCTTTGCAGTTGAGGCAACCAATCTTATTAACAGGAGTGAAAGCCTATGACTTGTTATCTTACATGAACACAGCCCCCAACATTCCAGGAAGTTATCTGTCCTTGGGCAAGTGGGGCTTATAGGTTAAAAGCATTTTTGTTTTATAAATCTCTTAAGCACAGTCGTTAAAACTTAAAACATAACTTTAGCTTTCACAGTGGGAGCCTATGAGGAAATGGGGAGTGTTTACATACACCCAGCATGCGCTGTGTTGGTGCTTTGAGACCACATGGAGGAACTATCAAACTCTAGGTTTCAGTCCCAATATGGTTAGATAAGGAAAGAAATCTGGTGGGGTGGTGGTTCAGACAGGCACTCTCATGTATTTCAGAAAAATGCTGGCCATCACAGTGGGTGACGCAGGGATAGAAGATCCAACAGCAACTCCAAGTCACACTGTTCTTAAGTTAGAATTCAGAAGAGCAAGCTGTTATGCCCAGATCTCGGAGTCCCCCAAAGACCAACAAGCAAGGAGCCTCTATTCAAGGAAACTCAAGCTTGGGCTCTCCATCTGTCCAACACAGTGGTTGAGAATGGAGAGTGCCCAGCCCAGGTCGGGTAGAGTTTTGTCTTTGTAGATGTTGGGGTTGAGGAGACTTTCAGGCTTCAAGATCCTGTTTGGCTGACATTTGTCTAAGGGTATCTTGGAGAAAGGAGATGGGTGTGTGCTTAGACTAAGGGACATCAGGTGATCATGTCTGCAATGGTTGGAGTGTTAGGAATTTCCTTTGGAAATCCGTTCCTGGGTGGTGCCCAGGTAGTCCCAGCTTGTGGTCTCAGCTGGAGATAGGTATTGCCCCAAAAGACCTCTTTTGAGCTTGTCATGGCTGGGCCCTACACAAGCCAACTTAACAGTGAAGGTCTGTAAGCAACTGTCCTGGCAGAGGGTTCCCTGGGGATGGTGGAGGTGTAAGTACATTATCTCACTGAGAGAATACTTATTTTCCCCTTCTCCTTAGCTAGTCTTCGGGCCAATCAGCTTTCTAAGCCAGGTGATCAACAGATACAGTTGTATTAAGTCTTAAAAGAGGAGACTGTTGTACCCAAATTCTGAACCCCCAAATCACCAAGAAGAAACCTTTAATTAATTAAGGAGTTAACTGTATAACTCAGTAACTCTATCGGTCTGACACAGTGGGTGGAGTGAGAAGGACCTAGAGGGGGCAGGGAATTTATTGGAGCAAGGGCGAGGGTCTGGAGGTTTGCAATAGTCTCAGGATTGGTGCACTGCTGGGCTTGGGCGACCTGTCCTGAGTTGATTGGTCAAGTGGTTGCTGTGGCCTATAGGTCCTCCCAGGGCGGTTGTTATGCTCTGCATTCCAGAGCTCACCAGCTAACTTCTAATTGGTTCCTTGCCACATGGATGTTATCTGGCTTTCTAGTTTCTGGAAAGTCAGGGAGGTCAGAAGCTCAGCGCATGTTGCTGAGTCAGATGCCTTTGTCTTGCTGGGTCTTTTCTGCAGCCTGTCAATGGCTGACAAAGCAGGATGCTGGGTGAGGGTCTGGTCCCTTCAGAGACAATCTTTATACTCTTATATAGAATGTCAAGTCTCCACCCAGGGCCATAGGTAGAATTCGGGTTCTATTCTTCTGACCAGGAGGAAGTAGTAGCTTTTCACTAACCTAATGTCACCTACCCTTTCATATCATACTTTAAATGTTAAGGAGAGGAAGCACTGATGTTTCCTCTTGTACATTACCAGGGAAACAGGAGGTGAGGCTCAAAACTAATTATGAGGGGAGGGTCTATCCTCAATGGCTTCTAAGCCTGAGTATCTACCTAACACTTCCGTAGAAGAGTCCCTGTGTAGACAGAGCTGGTGGTTGGTTGGATCTATGTCACTGGCTATAAGGTGGGGGTGGGGTGGGGGACCATGGTGAAGAGGGAAAAGAGCCACAGCTTTGAATAAGAGCCCCGTGGCCTGAGAGGCTCTAGGGCACATTCCAAACTGCTTGGGCTGATTTGCAGTCAGGCTGTTTTTCACTTGGACAACTTTATATATTATGCTCCAGGGTGAACAGTAACCTGGACGTATTTACTTAATGATGTGGGAAGCCAGTAAATAAAATAATTACAAAGAATGACAGGCACTTAATAAAAGGGCCTGAGAGGATGGTGGGGCAGAGACGGGGTCAGATGCATCAGGATGAGAAACTGTGGAGAAAGGACCTGTGAGTGCTTGAGAGTAGGGGAGAGTGGGGATTTCATTTACCTTTGAAGACTCTCACTCCCTTTGCCCTGTGGAATCAGCTTCGATTTAATAGAACCTGATATTTCTGGAAAGCATCCAACCAAACTGGCTGACACTCTGGAAGCCATCATAACCCCAGCGCCCCTATAGCCCCACACCCAAATTTCCCAAGGAGACAAACATCCCACTTCAGGGTTAGATTTACATTAGAAAGAGGCCTTAATTACTTCTGATCTCTCACACCTCTGAGGAGCTGATTTGAGCTTTTCAGATGCAAAGAGTGTTAATTGGCTAAGAGGCCCAGCTGAGCAAAGCCACCCCTGAGAAGGAAGGAGGTGGGGAGGAGCTCGTGAAGAGGGCACGGGCGCACTTGCCAAGTTTCCTGGAGAGCTGGAGGAGGGTATGAGAGGAATTGACAGGACTGTTGGGCTGAGTTCAGTCCTTCAATCTTCCCCAGGCCTCCTCTCACTCATCTGACAAGATCCAGTCCTCTCCAGACTGTCTCCCGGATGCCTCCACCCCCGTGCCTCAGCCCTGGCTTCCCAGCAGGCTGTGCTCTCTTAGTTCCTGGTTTCTAATTAGAGCACTTCCCAGCCTGCGCGGATGGTAGTCTGGGAAGTGGATGACCCTTCTGCTATAGCGGACAAGCATCCATGGTTGAGCATTGTCTCTTAATAGCCTGGGGAAAATGAGTGAAAAATACCAATAGTTAAGCCACCACTCATCTTGTTCTGTAGGAGTCCATACTGTGAAGTTTCAGACGATTCCTGCCAGAGTAAATATGCTGTATGGATCACTACAGGCAAATGCCTATTTGTGAGCATATTGAATGTCTACTCCCACATGAAGTCAAGACCCCTGTTTGTTTAGCTGTAGGTGTTCTATTTGTGTCAACTTTATATAAATATAATGAATTTAAAACTGCAGTGTGGTGGTATGGAAGAAAATGGCCCCCATAGGGAATGTCACTATGAGGAGGTGTGGCTTTGCAGGAGTAGATGTGTCCTTGTTGGGGGAAGTGTTATTGTCGGGGTGGGCTATGAGGTTCTCCTATGCTTAAGCTGCACCCAGTGTGGAGCAGTTCACTTCCTGATGCCCAAGGATCAAGATGTAGACCTCCCCGTTCTTTCTCCAGCACCATGTCTGTCTGTAGCTGCTATGCCCACCATGCCGAGAATGGATTAAACCTCTGAAGTGGTAAGCTAGCCCCATTTAAATGTTTCCTTTATATAAGAGTTGCTCTGGACATGGTAGCTCTTCACAGCAATAGAAACACTGACTAACAAATGCAGACTTAAAATGTTGAGTGAACAAGAAATAAAACTGAAATAACACCAAGGTACTTTATAATCTGACTGCTCAAAGTATTGACAGACAAAACCTTTGAAAAACAACGAGAGTCAGGTTGGGTGGCACACAGCATCTCCGCACTTGGGATCCTGGAACAGGAGGATCATGCCTGGGTTATATGGCAACTGGCTAAGTAAATAAACAAACAAAAATGCTGGGGAAGTAGTTCAATAACATAGAGCTGGAAAGATGTTTCAGCAGTTAAGATCACTTCCTGTTTGTCCCAGCCTGCCTTCAGCGACTCAGTGACAGCAGCTATGTCATCACCAGCCACCAAATTCAAGATGTGTACCCTTTAAAAGGTCCCCGCCATCAGTGTCACTCTCCTGTTCTGTCTGTCTGTCTCTCCTTTCACTTAGTACCCCAATAAATCTTCTGTGTGAGATCTGTTATGTGGTGTGATCTCTGCAGTATACCTTGGCCAAGATTCTCCAAGGTACTCCACCGGAAAAACCCTAACCTTGGTGCTAGTGACACGGTAGGATATCCTGGAGCCTGCATGAACCCTCTTGTGGTCTAAGTCACACGGGAACCCTACCTCTTATCTCAGGTCCTCCTGTAACAGACTCATTTTCTTCCTATGGCCTGGCTTTCCATCCATCACCAGCAATTGGTGATTCATCTCAGTCAGCTTAAGTGCTTCTCTGAAGCTCTGGTATTCTTGGAGATGGAATATGTATGTATGCATGTATGTATGTATGCATGTATGTATGTGTGTATATGTATATAACCCTTCCCTTGGGTAAGGCTTCAGTTTTGAACTTGGTTTTACACCTTTTGGTTTCATTCAAAAGCCCTAGTACCAGGTACCCAGTCTCTCCTCGGGCTTAGCCCGGCCAAGCCCTGGCCCCTGTCTGGTGAGGTGACAACACACTCTATGGCTTGTGCCTACCTCCTTAAGTCCTCCTGGATCCTAGGCACTCCTGGATTCAGGGTTTGGACCTCCTCCTCTACCTCACTCATGAGAACTATGCTGTCTGTACCCCTGGGCTTCCCTTTGGGATGCCTCTTGGAAACCCGCTGATCCCTACACCTAGCACCCAACTTAAGGGCTTCTACGTTTATCTGCCTTTGAAGTAGAATCTAGCCTTAATAGCCCTCAGATAATCAATCTAAATGCAGCCAACCAAGCAATCAGGGAAACAGGAAAAAAAAAATCCCCATTCTTCAATTTTTTTCTCCACTCCAATGTTATGGTATAGGTTCTACCCAAGCCTCTCTTCCCCATCTCCCTCCAAACCCTGCTGCATCTTAGGAAGCCCGCCAAAGGATGACCCCTCCCCCCAGAGATGCTCAAGACCACTCCCACAGGGTATTTAAACTGCCCCTCAAAAATCAGATTCGTGGTTTTTGGGGTCTCCCTTTGCTGTCTCCTCTGGGGGGGGGGGAGCTGAAGGTCACCAGGTTCGGCTTGATTTGGTCTGATTTAGATTGCTGTATCGGCGGACGGGCTTATGGGGTGTAGAAACTTTTCATCCAAGTCCTGTTTGTTTTTGCCTGGTTTTCCTCCCTGCCCTCTCCCATCCACTCTCACTGTGTAAATATCCTGTCTTTAGGTTAGGGTTGAACAATCTGTAAGTTTGTCACCAAGTGGGAGCTGGCAGGAGGGGGAGCTAAGGAGCAGGCCAGCGTCCATGTACACACAAACACAGCAAACAGTTATCCCCTGCAGCCCCCCCCCCCAAGCTGCTGATCCAGTCTCCTGAGGTATGTACATAACATTTGTTTGTGAATCTGATTCCAATTCTTCAGCTGCTGCTCCCCTCTGGCCTGCTCTCAGTTCCTCCTTGTCCCTTTGTTGTGCCCAAATTCTGAACCCCCAAATCACCAAGAGAGCCACTCCAATGCAAAAGCAAAGAGCCTTTTATTGTTTAATGAGTTAACTGTTTTAATTGGGTTCCCTGGTCTGTCCAGCATAGTAGTTGGCATGAGAAGGGCCCAGAGGGACCAAGAAGCAGGCAATTTATTGGGGTGAGCAAGGGGAGTGTCTAGGAGTACACAACAGTCTCAGGATTGGTGTGCTTCCGGGCTTGGGTTACCTATCCTGTGTTGATTGGTCAACTGGTTGTTATGGCCTATAGGCCCGCCCAGGGCGGTTGCTTTGCTCTGCATGCCACTGTTATGCCACTTTTATCATAAAGCATGTTCAGAGCCCACCAGCTAACTTCTGATTGGTTCCTCTGGCGGTGGGGGATATCTGACCTCTTAGTGAGTAGGAGGTCAGGCAAGGTCAGAAAGCACATGTTGCTGAGTCAGAGGCCTACCTCTTGCTGGGTCTTTTCTGCAGCCTGTCATGGCTGCCAAAGCATGGGGCTGGGTGAGGGTCTGGTCCCTTCACCGTAACTGTTCCTTTTCTTGTCCTTTGTCATAAACTGGAGCCAGCTTCTTCACCCTTAAGGTTCCCACCATGTGGGCAACTTTCTTCCTTGGCTCTGAGCCTCTCTACTAAAGACTTACTACCTCCCTTTCCCCCTACATCTCCTACAGTCCCCAAGCTTCAGTCATCAGCTCCCTCTTGGAGCTCATAGGAACACTCCTATACAGAGGTCCACTTTGCAGCTCTCTCTTCCTCCTCAAATGCAGATTTTATTACAGCCTGGCCTCAGTATAGGTCAATGGTCAAAAAACTGGGGAACTGCACCAATGTTGTTCTTTTGCTGTAGCTATTGCCTAAGAAACACAAACACGAGACTCATCGCCCAAGTGGAGTTTATTGAGAGAGGAGAGAGAAAGGGGGGTAGCTGGTAGCCAACCGAAAGCAGGGGGGAGAAAGAGAGAGACAGAGAGAGACACAGAGACACAGAGAGACAGAGAGACACAGAGAGAAGAGAGACACAGAGAAACAGAGAGACAGAGAGCCAAAGAGAGAGATGGGGTCAAAGAAAGAGAGAAGGGGCCCCAGAGAGAGAGAGAGAGAGAGGTGCGCTTGGCACGCTTGCTTTAAAAGGGGGGCTTGAGCGCATGTGTGACTGAGTCCCTGCACTGGCAGGTAAAGCTTGAGCAGCCAGGTAAAGCCTGATGTAAAGGGATGACATGGCCATGAGCATTCCACCCATCATCAGGAGCGGGGTCATCAGACTGCTGGTTTCCAACATCACAAATAGTGACAACTGCTACTGCACAGACAAATGATTCCCAAATAATCTTATATATCTTTACCTTGCTCTAGTCTATACTTTCTCTGCTTTACACTCTTAAAAATCGGTTATTTTTATGATTGTTCTGGCTGGGCAGTGGTGGTGCACGCCTTTAATCTCAAATTCTTTAATGTATCCAGAAGTATACTTGTAGTCATGTTAAGTACTAATATAATTAATTACAGAAATAAGCTTTGTTTAGTCTAAAGCAAGGAACTAAATCAGGTATACTTAATAGATAGATGGTCTTCCAACTCTTCAGAGATCTCCTGAACATGGCATTTAAGATGTTTAATAAAAGAGCCTTTCATGATGAGAGACATGTCAGCTTCTGGCAGCACCCCTAATGTCTTCCAAAGAAGATGGGTGGGCAGAGAAGAACTCCACCAGGAGCTTGCTTTAAATGTGGCAAACATGGCCACTCAGTAAAAACTGCTTACTGTTCAACTGTGGAGAAGCAGAACCCCAGGGAGTTGGTTAGCCCGTGTTGCCTAGACAAGGTAGGCTGGACCCTTCTAGTTTCTGCTCTATGGGAAAGTCTGTGGCTGAAGACTGAGGCTGCCGTGGGACCTCTGTCCCCAGCAGCCACAGAATCTAGGGTGACTGTCTAGGTGGTTAGTAAGCCCCTGCCATTTTTAATAGATTCAGAAGCTGCTTGACTGTACTTCCTGCTTACTCTAGTAAAATTTATCCTTTTCATCTCTCTGATGGTGTTGAGAGCTGGGCTACTGATTGCCAATTGAACAAGGGTTCATTCAGCTGCCTTCTCAGGTCTCTTCATACGTAAAAGTCAGGCCATAGACCTCACTTTCCTAAAGCTGCTATTAGGTCTAGACACAATTTACCTCGTTACCAGACTCAGAAAAGAGATAAACTCACAAAACATATTTCAAAGTGACCTTTTACCATCCCTTTATTTAAAGGAACTCGCTTTACGAACTATAGAAATGATCCCTGAAAGTATAGTCTTAGGAACTCGCTTTACAATGACTGCTCTCAGCAGTCAGCCACCTGTGGGCATGGTGAATGATTAGATGGGGAAAACCCGAAAAGTTTATGTAAGGTCTGAGGATACGATAAAGGTCTAAGAAAGTGTCTTAAGGTGTGTAAATACAATTTGTAAAGGTGTAGGAAAGTGATTTAAGATATATGTGAAAATTAAAAATGTTTCAGATCTCTTTTCCTCTCTGCCATTGTTATACTAAGAGTTCAAAAGTTCCGAATTTATCATTATCAATGGAATTCTGATAAGCTACCAAATGCCTTAACTTTATCTTCTGCTCCTAATAGGAATCTGTTTCAGCAACCTGCCATCTCCAAGAATTCCCTCAAAATCTGCATGGTGGACAACTTCAACGTGGTTAGCCCCAGGTGGTCTAGCCTTACAAAGCTCCCACTGCTGCCTGCATGTCCCTAGCCCCAGATGGCCCCACAGAGCCTGGACAGGGAGTGAGACAGCCTGCTCTTCCAGGCCTTAGCATCAGCTTTCTTGAATTCCCAAAGATGTTGACACTCTCAGACAACAGGAAGCAGTCTGAAGAGCACAACACCGCATTCCTGCCTCTCCGGTCATCCCTTCCTATTTCTTCACCTTTTGTAATAAACAAAAGGGAGCAATGTTAGCCTTAGCCTGTCTTCAGTGACTCAGTGCCAGTGGCTACATCGTCATCAGCCACCGAATGCAAATGGGTGTGCCCTTTAAAGCATCTCCACCATCATGGCCTGTTCACTTGATCTCTCACTCTCTGTCTCTATCTTTTTCATGTCCTTGCTCTGAGACAGCACTTCATGCCTGTTATGAATACAACATGAGGGGGACAAATATGTACACTATCAGACAGAATTTACATGAGAAGGAAGTTTTATTGGGGAAGGGAGTGTGGGAAGGGAGAGAGAGGGCAGAGAGAAGAGAGAAAAAGACAGAGAAAGAAAAGAGACAGAGACAGACAGAGATCTGTCTGCCTCCTCAGAGAAATGGCAGAAAGGGGAGTAGGCAGACCTTAGCACTTTGAGCCAGGGTACTACCTGCCATGGGTGCAGGGTTGGGCTCTCTGCCAGGTCCCCTAAGGCGAGGCCAAGGTGTGCCTGGATGCTAACAACTCTCTTGTGTGAGAGCTGTTGAATGATGTGATTTCTGCTGCATGCCTTGGTCCCAACCAGACAAGGTACTCTGCCACATAAACCCTAACACTTGCTGCTTTTGCAGATGACCCAAGTTTGGCTTCCAGCACCCATGTTGGGTGGTTCACAAATACCTGTAGCTCCCGCTGCTGGGGATCTGATGCCCTCTTCAGGCCTCCACAGGCATCCCCATATAGATACAAACACATATGACACACATGAATACAAAATTAAATAAAAGAAGGATAAAACTCCCTTACAACCTTGAGGCTGTAGTCAAGCTATTTCTTCTAGATCTAAATGACCATCAGCCACCATGGAGCAAATTGCTATGGTAACCTTGGCCCCACAGTCATGGCAATAAAATAAGTAAAATGTGGTAGCCAGGTCTGTGGTAACCATAATGGAGCTGTTGACTTTCTCTCATGGGAGCAGTGTAGGGTCACCAGACCCTGACCTGAAATTCCAGCCACCACTCGTTCCTGCTCCACAACCGCACATGATCTTGATTGCTGCTGGAATATACAGGAGCTAGAAGGTCTGAGTCACCAGCCATGATAGTGGGGGACTTCTTGGTGATGCAGCTTTGAGTCAGCCACGCTCCTGTAAGCAACCCCTAACCTGTGTTCTATAAACTCAATAAACTCATTGATGCTGGACTTGGATGGACTCATTTCTTTAGTATGGGAAAGATTCTGTCTGTATGAACAGGTATTTCTTTAGAGAAGTCACATGACAATTGACTGTTATACTCATTAAAAATATGCAGGGCTGGGGAGAGGGCTTAGTGGGTCTTATAACACACACTGAAGTCAGATGTGGCAGTTTTGGGAAAAGAACCTTGGAGTGGGTGAGCTTGAGGAGAGATAACATTCTACCAGAGATAGCACGAGGGCTCCTAAAGGAGGGCCTTCCCCTCAGACATGGGAGAAGAGCTTCATAGAACAGAAAGCTTGAAATGGCAGAGTAGGAGTGAGAGCTGCTAATTATAGTGCCATGGTGGGCTGAACGTGCGCTTCTGATCCCCCCAGACTTCTGTGGTTTCCACAGGGGGGTGGGAAGTTCACACCTGAGTCCCAGCACAGAGTCAGTACTCCCCGGGACTTTAAACTTATTTTGCAACTGTAAGAAGGAGGGGATGAGAATGCTTCCTCTCCACACACACCCCTGCCAAAGTGCACTAATAGACACAGCAGGGGCCTGTCGGCTGCAGGGAGGAGGTGGGGGAAGGGAAATGGCCTGCTTTTTAGGAGAGAGACAGCTAGAGGGACTGTGATCTAACAGCGGGTAATGCAGGCATGCAGACCTGAGTTTGTGTGTCCAGCATCCATATAAACTCTGGGTATGGTTGTGTAGAACAGTGTCAGGTGGAGCAGAGAGGTGGCGCCTGGGGACTTGCAAGCTCTGGGTTCAGTGAAAGACCTTGTCTCAGGAAATAAAGTGGAGAGCAATGGAGATAGATGCCCAAAGTTAGCCTGTGGCCTTTTTATGGGCACGCATGGGTGAACACACACACACACACACACACACACACACACACACACACACACACACACAGATAGCGACAGAAATTAAAAACAAAGCCCCAGTAAAACAATTTTCAAATGTATAAAAGCTGAGAAAATTTTAAATGAATATATATAACCTAAAAGAAATGGACATTAACCAGACAGAAGAGAAATTACACCCAGCAGAATTATTATTTCACAGAAAATAATAAAAATTATTAGAAATGGAAACTATTCTTAGATTACTTAAAAGCCTTTTAAAGATAACTTGCTATTCACATAAAATAATTACAGTTTAATACAGGACTTATGTATGTGTAAAAGTGAATGGATAACAATAGCACAAATGTTGAAGAGTAGGAAAATATGCCATTGTAAGGTTTTTAAAAGATGTTTCTAGAGTGTGGTGTGTGTGTGTGTGTGTCTTAGATAGGTCACTATTGTGATAAAACACCATGACCAAAGCAACTTGGAAGGGTTTATCATTAAAGGCATTCAGGTGAAGAACTCAAGCAGGGCAGGAACTTGGAGGCAGGAGCTGATGCAGAGGCCATGGAGGGGGGCTGTTTACTGACTTGTTCATCATTGCTTACTCCAAGTAAGGGACTGAACACTCCCACAATAGGCTGGGCCCTCCTGCATTAATCACTAATTACGAAAATGCCATATAGGCTTGTCTGCAGCCCAGTCTTATGGAGACATTTTTCTCAATTGAGGTTCCCTCCTCTCTGGTACTTTAGCTTGTGTCAAATTGACATAAAACTGTCCAGCAAAGTGTGTGTGTGTGTGTGTGTGTGTGTGTGTGTGTGTGTTCAGTGCTGCTATGGCATGTATGTGAGTCAGAGAATTTGACACACAGCAAATTATAAAGCAATGACAGAAAGATCTTAGTAAACCCTGTGGGAACCAAGTGACACATTGCTGCATTGCCAAGTAACTCACATGGCAAAATTTTAAAAAGATGAAGGTAGACTAGATTTTGAATAGGAGGACATGAAAATAAAATGCCAGAGCTGTGGGGTAGCACTAGGGCAGTACTTAGAGGGAAGTGCTGGCACCAATACATCTATCAGAAAAAAACAAAGGCCTCAAATCGGTGACCTCAGCTTTTACCTTAAGAAACTAGAAAGGAGAGAGCCAGAGAAGGCAAAGAAAGGAAACACAAAGGAAAAAGCAGAAATCATTAGAGAGAAAACCAGCGATTTCCAATGAAACCCAAAAGGTGGTTCTTTGAAAGGAAGAGTAAGAACAATAAGCCTGTGATCAGATTGGTCAGGAAGATCCAGGTTTCCAACATCAACAAAGGGGGTGGCACTGAAGATTCTGCTGATGACAAAGGTTAATGAGATAATGTGGCAATGAATTCTGCATCATAGATTATCTGAACATATTCACTGAAGGGCACAAATTACAAAATTATACTCAAAAAAGAACCTAAGCAAGCTGTGAAAGAAATTGGATTTTCAAGTTGTGAAGCATCCTACAAAATATTTCACAGAAACATAAGTCTAATTCAACACTATTCTTCCCCACACTTGACAGTGGGTAGGGATTGGAGGGCACAGTGGGCAGGGATGGAGGACACAGTGGACAGGGATGGAGGACACAGTGGGCAGGGATGGAGGACACAGTGGGCAGGGATGGAGGACACAGTGGACAGGGATGGAGGGCACAGTGGACAGGGATGGAGGACACAGTGGACAGGGATGGAGGGCACAGTGGACAGGGATGGAGGACACAGTGGGCAGGGATGGAGGACACAGTGGGCAGGGATGGAGGACACAGTGGACAGGGATGGAGGGTACAGTGGGCAGGGATGGAGGACACAGTGGGCAGGGATGGAGGGCACAGTGGACAGGGATGGAGGGCACAGTGGACAGGGATGGAGGGCACAGTGGACAGGGATGGAGGGCACAGTGGGTAGGGCAGCAACATTCCCTTAATACCAAAGCAGATGAAGACATCATGAGAAAATAGAGATAGTTTGATAATCTCAACAGTCAAGTTTATGACTGCAGATTGAATCCAATAATGGACTAGGAGGGAATACATCATGATTAAGTAGTGTTTCTGCAGAAAGGCACGGTTGGTTTCACATTCAAAACTCAATCAATGTGGCTCCCACATTAACAAACTGTAACAAAACAACAACCAACAACAGTCGAGGGTGTAGGTTAGTGGTAAAGTGATTGTTTAGCATGTGTGAGTTCAAACAGCATTTACAAACAGAAACAAAACAACAACAAAAAAGTCTTAATTATCTCAATAAATAGAGGGGCAAGAAGGCCAATAAAGTCTGCACTGACTCCTGATGAAAACTCTTAGCAAGCCAACAAGGAAAAGCTCTTCCTCCACTTCATCTCCAAGGCCAGCATCAGAGTCAAACATGGCAGACTGAATGCTTTCCCATGAAGATGAGGAACAGCACAGGGCATCTTTTTGTCTTTTTCCCCTTTCAAGAGGTCTCTCTAGTTAGCATTGCTGTTGTGCGTGTGTGTGTGCATAGTGTGGGGTGTGCCATGGGCACACATGTGGAGGTCAGAGGGCCACTCGATAGGGTAGCTTCTCTTCTCCCACCTCTGTGTGGGCTCCAGGGAGGGAACTCAGCATTGCATGGGCAGCAAGCACCTTGCCCACTGAACCATCTTGCTGGCCCTCACGGTACCTGCCCTTGCCATGTCTATGAAGCATTGGTCTTGGAGGTGCTGACCAGCGCCATCAAGCAAGGAAAGAAATCAGAGGGCCCAGACTGGGAAGTGAAAAAAATAAATCTTCCACATACAGCATGCTCATTTATGTGGAAATCTGGTGGGATCCACCAAAAAGCTGCTAGAAGTTATAGTATTTTGGATGCAATAGATCATCCTACAAAAACGCAATGTTTGTTACTTGCTATCAAGAGATAATTGGAAACTAAAGTAGATAGAGGAGGCCACTTACAACAGCACCAGGAGCCCTCTAAAAACCATAAATCTAAGAAAAGTTATGGAAGCCTGTTCCCCGAGACTATAAACAACACAGAGAGAGGAAGACTTAAAAAAAGAAAGTCATGAGAATCAATTGTCTGGATGTCAGTTCTCTCCGAAGTGATCTATGGATGAGGCAGAGTGCCAGTGAATATCCAGAGGCACTTAAAAATTAATATTTAGATTCTAGTATTCACATGAAAAATTTGAGAAAGAACAGTTACCACACAAGGGCTCTCAGTAGGCTCACCCCATGACAGAATTGAGAGGCAAGCTGGTGGCAGAGATGGAACTTCATCATGATGGCACAGTTGATGGGAACATGGCACATACTGTCTAAAGGGACATCATGTTGGAGCGGTTTATATGGGCAATGGGTAGCCACAGGCTGGTGGCACCTTCTCATAGGTGACACATACCTGATCTTAATCACTGGGTCATCAGACTTAGTCTATGTCTGTGCCTCTCGGGAATGAAGATGACTATCTCCATAGGATATTCTTGTTAGGGACTGGTTTGCCTATATTCGATTCCTGACATCTTACCAAATGGACAGAGTAGACTGGAGCTGCCCCGGGCCTTGGTGCTGATCACCAAACTTATGGTAATGAATGGAAACACACCTTGCCTGGTTATTGTGCAGAGCAAAGTCATATAAAGTTGAACTAGGGAGTTGGACCTGAGATCTGGTCTCAGCACTCAGCTTCAGAACTAAGTGAAAGGGTTTATACAGGGAAGAACATTGGGACATTTTGAGAATCATGGCCATGGTGTGTTAGTGGTGTCAAGGGCATCCTGAGTACACATTCACTCCAAACAAACATTATCATATGCTGTGTAAATGTGAGGACTTGAGTTTCATCTGCAGCCACCGGTGCTGAAAAAAAAAAACAGGCTTGGCCAGATGTACTTGTAATCACATCCCTGGGGAAGTGGAGGCAGGAGAATCTGGCCATTTGTCCAGCTGAATCTCTCCAGGTTTGGCAAGAGGCCCTGTTTCAGAAAATAGGTGATGAGTGATTAAGGAAGATACCTGATGATGACTTCTGGCCTCCAAATGTACATGCACATGGCACATGCGCACGCACACGCATGCACACACACACACACACACACACACACACAGAGTATACTATAAATACATACAGTTGTTGTACATGTTAAATTTCTTAGTGCTATTTCACTTTATTTGAATCCTAGTCTCTCTCTCTCTCTCTGACACACATGGGTTGACAGCCACTGCCCCAGGAAACTGAAATTCTTTCTGATAGCCTTGGTGGCTGTCCTGATTCTCTGTATCCTTGCCTTAGAAGCCTCACATCTCTTCTAGAGCCTCTGAACTGTTTCTAGCCCAGCTGTCTGCACTGCCTGACACTTCTGCACTGTCCCCACTGCCCTGCCACTCCTGTACTGTCCCCAATGGTTGGAGGGTCTGTGCTCACCATCAACTGACTGGTTCCCACTCAGGCTTAAAAAACAACCCCTGCTCACCGTTGGTATGTTGACACCACTTTTAATCCCAGTACTCAGGAGGCAAAGACAGGTGAATATCTGTGAGTTCAGGCCTGCCTGGTCTACAGAGTGAGTTCCAGACCAGCTTGGGCTATACAAAGAGACCTTGTCTCAAAATAGAGGGCTAGAGAGATGATTCAGAGCACATACTACTCTTCCAGAGGACCCAAATTCAGTTCCAATAACCCACATCAGGATGCTGACAACAACTGCCTATAACTCCAGCTCCAAGATGTCCAGTTCCCTTTTCTGGCCTCCATAAGTACCCACACACGTGTAAATAAATTTTTAAAAATCTTTGAAAACAATAACAACAACAAAAACCTTCTGCCGTGATACCGTCACTGGGAAGGCTTTTCTGAACCTTACCATGGGTTTGACTCCATCGTCTATGGTCACCTTCCCCTTCCTCTGAATACTGATTTTGCTTCTATGGGATATCTTAGAAAACTCAACAACATATAAGCTAACATATAAGAGTAGTTTGGGGTATGTGTGAGATAGAATTCTACATAGGAGGTCACCGTCTTATGGTGGCTGATTTTTTTTTTTTTCTTTTAATTGCTGTTGAATTCCCTCCTTGTATATCCAGAGCCCTTGAGGCTGGTCCCACATGGCACCTCTGATGTCAACTGTTTCTCAGCTGCCTTCTGACTTCCCTAAATGCACCTTCCTTGAGGGTTGGCTGTGAGAAGCATCAGATCCATGACTAGAATTCGAAGGAAAGGACAGAAGTCAGAGGTACCACCGGGAGCGTGAGGGGAGCAGACTTCTCAGCCATAAGCGCCATCAGGTGTAACTGGGTGACCTTGAGTATGGCATAAGAAATCTCTCTACATTTCCCCTGAACTTTAAAATGGAAGATAAAACACCTGAGGTGGTTGTGTCATTTTACGGCATAGTCACAATACAGTCCTGTAAAGTGAGCTAACAGCTCTGAGATAGTCCCAGGACAGTGTGTGTGTGTGTGTGTGTGTGTGTGTGTGTGCTGGGTCTGGCAGATAGCAGGGTATCCTGGTGCAGGGATAGGAGAGGGGAGACAAGAAACAGAAGCAAAAGGGAAGGAAGGGAAGTGGGTGAAAGCCAGGACACAGTGAAACCACTGAACTGGACCACTCTGTGGGTAGAAAGGAAGGTTTATTGTGGGGATCAAAGGGCTGGGGTGGGGCTGGGGGACATAGAATAGCAAAATAGTGGTGGGGGGAGCCTTGTTAGTTTTAAGGGGACAGTTAGATGGAGTGGGGTGGAAGTGGGGGTGGGAGGCAGTATGCAAGCCAGAACAGCCTGAGGGGTATCTCGGGGACTTTGATGCTGCAGGCTTGTTTGGGTTAATCAGGAACTAGGCACCCATTGCTGGACATATTTGGCCATGGGGCAGATAAGGGAAGTCATGACTTCCTGACCTGATTTCTTGAGGAATGTTGAGTTCAGGTTTCTATTTACCTGGCTGCAACACTGTTTTTCTGGCCTGAGCTGAACCCAGGCTATCATTTAGAACATTGTTAGCAGCGTTTCCATTTTGGGGCCCACTTTGGACCCCACTTTGGATGTGGGGATGGCATCTTGGACTGAGGGAATGAGATAAGGAGAGCAGGGTGCTAGATGGGGTGTATGGGCCAGGGTTTCAGGCCTGAGTGCTTCTTAGGTCGGAGGGAAGTCTCAGTGAGGGCATGACTATGGGTGTGAGGAAAATCAGGAGGACTGTGTGTGTGTGTGTGTGTGTGTGTGTGTGTGTGTGTGTGTCTGTGTGTGTGTGTGTTTGTACATGTAGCAGAGGGTGCCAGGGAGAGGACTGCAGCTCTCAGAGGGTGAACCTGGGAGGAAGAAATGCAATGAAGGTTTGAAATAGCTCTTTGAATGTTTTTGCTTTACTGAGACAGAGAATCGTGTTTAGTGGCTCTGGCTGATCATGTAGTCCTGATCCTCCTGCCTCTGGCCCAGTGGTGGGATTACAGGTGTTTACCCACTTGTGAGGTAGCTCTTATGGCCAGCAGGAAGGCTATAGAAGGCAATTTATATATGATATATATACATTGTATGTATATATAATATAGGTATATATATACCACATATATATATATATACACACATATATATATATATGTATATATATAATATAAGAAGTACTAAGCAAAGATGAGCTCTGGTGGGGCCAGTTCATGGGTCTCTTTAAGGGTGTACTAGCTAGCCAATAGTCTCTATAGCCCATGTACTGGCTCATTTCAAGCCTGAAAGTCCTGTATCTAAACCCTCCAGGCCAGAACAATCAATTGTGGACATCCTTCTGAGCAGAGGGACAAAAATGCTGGGCTCCCTGGGGTCTGTGGTGCTGTCCCTGTGGCCTACACTGGGTCCAGGCTGAGTGGGACTGGGTGGAATGGTATGTTAGGAGGACTGAGAGGGGGCTAGGGAATCTAACAGTGTTGTCTACCCACCTTCATGGTACCCCACTAGTACCTATTTGGCTAGCCAAGGTAGGCGCTGAATACTCCCACCAAGCTGTTGTCTTGCACTGGACTACTTGGAAGGATGAGACACAGTATTATTGAAGGGGACATAGTATTATGTGACACTAAATGTTTTAATCCTTTCCTACCAAAATTGCCTAGCCTGGCTCAGCTTGGAAAATGTGGGGTGATGGAGCCTGTGTGTTCCTATAGGACTAAGAGGCGATGGGGATTGGGCATTTCGATTCCAAACGTGGTGTTGGATGGCAATTTTGTGAATGTTGAGAATTTCTCTGTCTAGTCTCAGTCCCACTGGATCAGTTTCTCTCCACCCAATCAGGTCCCTAAAGCTGCTATGAAATAACCATTCTGAGACTTAATATCTATTTATAATTGTTTGGTCATTGGCTTAGGCTTTTTACTGGCTAGTTCTCTCTTAATTATTAACCTACAACTATTAATCTGTGTATCACCACATACCCTTATCTTACCTGAGAATGCCCAGACATCCTACCTTCCCAGTAGCTACATGGCATCTGTCCTTTGTCTTTTTCCTGTCTCTTTGTTTGGAATTCCTGCCTAGCTAAATCCTGCCTGCCCATTGGCCAAAACAACTTTATTCGTCAACCAATAAAAGCAAGACATATTTGCAGCATATAGAAGGACCGCCTACATCAGGTTATGTAAGCTCAGAGATAAGGTGAATGACATCAGTGAGGGCTTACCTGTTTTCATTCTTCAACCCCCATCTGTCACCTTCCTGTCTTTATAAATTGTTTGTTTGAGGCGGGTTCCCTTGGTCAGTGTCACCGATAGGCAATGTCTGACACCCATGATCACATTTATATCTTTCCACAGTGTCAGAATTAATTGAATAACAACAAATTCATAAGGTTTGGTTGTTTCAATGGCAGCGATTTTCCAGATATCCCTGCTTTCCTGGGCATGCCCAGCTGAGGATAACACAGGTTCTTTCATTCCAGTCTTAATTACTAACGGTA
The DNA here is from genome assembly GCA_030556225.1 of Cricetiscus sungorus. Lineage (NCBI taxonomy): Eukaryota > Metazoa > Chordata > Mammalia > Rodentia > Cricetidae > Cricetiscus > Cricetiscus sungorus. The sequence goes on from JANBXA010000734.1 coordinate 53,702,334, forward strand.
GCTCCATGCTGGCATCTCATTTACCACACAGTAAATATCGTCTTAGTTACTGTTCTGTGTTGTGAAGAGACACCATGACCAAGACAACTTGTAACTTGTAGAGGGCAGTGTCTCCTCCAGGGCTGTCCTGCCAGGCTGGCCCCTGGCCGCCCAGCTTGGCACACCAGCTTGCCTGACCTTTCCTTCCCTTTTCTCGCTTTGCCTTCGGAGACAGTTTTGCTCCTTGACCTCTGACTTCTTGACAGCTGTGATTAATGAGGAAGGCTCCCGAATACACGACTTTGAGCTGTACCCGGTTTACGGCAAGCAGATTAGACTGTTTAAGTCAGAATAATGCTATTTAGCAAAGCTGGATTTAGCGATGGCAGAAATTAAGGAGATTAATTTAAAGGCAAAAAGAGAGTGACAATCATAGATCAACACCTGAAAAATCTTGCTGCCTATAGGAAGCCTTAATTGAGAAGTATGTGGAAGTCTCCATCCGTGAAATTCAATTATCATGCAAGCCAGGGGGAAGCACTTCCCTGGGGAAGAACCCTGCAGCTGCATCAAAACGACCCCACCTGTCTGTTTTCATGTCAAAAGAGTGAGAAAGCTTGTCTGGGTGGTGAAATATAGACAGCATGCATCAACTTAATGAAAATTTCCAGGGTCCCTTCTCGTAATGGGAATGGAGTCCCATTCCCTCCCCCACTCTCCCACCCTTTGTCAGCACTGTTGCACAGGCACCCTATCCCTACACTCCACAGTCCCCACATCAAGGCAGGGCAGGGCTAGATGGAGTTTGCCAGTAAAAGCTCTCCAGCTCTATGCCCCTTCCTCTGTCCTCTGATCGGGGTCTTCTTACCAGAGCAATCAGAAAGAAAGAAAAAAAAAAAGACAACAACTATAATGATTACAAATGAGCCAATGGTAATTGACTGGCTTGTTAGCTGCAGGGAGGGGTGCAGTGTGTCACAGGCTGAGTGGGGACCTCCTCAGCTCTTCCTTTGTCCCCTGGGTTCTGCAAAGATTCACTCTTGCAACCTGTGGTCTTGAGGCAGGTAGGCTGGACAGAGGCCTTTGTGGTATTGGTGGAGCACAGAGGTTTGTGTAATCTGCAGGGTGTGTTCCAGTCATCAACTCAGAAAAACCCGGGGCCCGGGGGGCAGTGTTTCCAGTTACACAGAGGAGGAGGAGGAAGTTAAGTGATTGATTGGCCTCACCGTTTGCTGGATTCCCTTCCAATATGTGTAGCACCAAGCTGTCCATTTAGAGCGATAGTTCCCAACCTGTGAGTCTGACCTCTTTAGAGGGTCAAATGACCCTTTCACAGGGGTTAAATATCATATATCCTGAATGTCATCGCAGTAGCAAAATTACAGTTATAAAGTAGCAATGAAAATCATTTTATGATTGGGGGGGCATCAAAACATGAGGAACTATATTAAGGGTCAGGCATGAGGAAGGCTGAGAACCACTGCAGTAGGGAAAGGCAGAGATTCAGTCTCTGGGGCCTGGTATTCTGGTAAAGGAATGTGGAGGTCACCAAAGGTCAAGTGCCAAAGGGTCAAGGGAGAGGGGTGCTTTGGGAGAAGTCAAGGATGGGAGAGGCCACGTGGCCCCTCTGAGGGCCCGAGTGAAGCCTGTCCTGGTCACCGCAGCAGCTCACATGCTTGGAAGTGACCAGTGACCAGAAATAACTGGTCAAGAAAATGAATGAAGGATGATGGTGTCTTTTTAGGCAGGCTTGGAGACTGTAGAGACATTAGGGGATTTGAAGGGGAAGAGGCAATCCATGAGGTGGTGGCTAAGAGAACAGGAAACCTGAAACTGTAGGACAGAAAAACTGCTTGTGACAGGCGTCTTCGGCTGGTGCTCTCCGCGAGCACATGTCCGATGAATCTCTTCTGCATCAGCTCATCTCATGCAGGGTGACAGTCGGGGTGTTCCTTCACACCCAGCCCCCTTCTCACAGCAGCACGGGGAGCATTGCTTCACAGACCATCTGTCCCTCTTCCTGTGACTTTTCAAATCGTGTTCTCTCTCTCTCAAGAGTGATTTTGTGCTCTAGGGACTAGACCCAGATTCAGGCAGACCCAATAGAGAAGAGAAAGTGTGTGTGTGTGTGTGTGTGTGTGTGTGTGTGTGTGTGTGTGTGTGTGTGTGTAAGACCTGTGTTGGGATGGACGGAATGTTCAGTGGGCAGTGACCGTCGTCCACTGGGCGCCATGTGCCTCAGTCCTGACTGAGCATTGCTTGATGCTGTGACCACCTGGCGAGACACTCTGTGCAGGACGGGTTTATTTGGGCTAATGGTAGGGAAGGCATGGTGGCAGAGGCTGCTTGCTCTCAGGGTGTGGTGGGGTGGGGGTATCAGGACATGGGGAGATGAACTCTGGTGCTGGCTAGGCTCTGTTTTTCCTTTTAGTTCCCTGCCTGTAGGGTGGTGCCAGCCACATGCAGGCTAAGTCTGCCTCCTCTGTTACACCTCCCTGGGAGCACCCTCACAGACAAGCCCAGAGGTGTATTTTCTAGCTGTATGGTAGAGCTGACAACCACAGGAGAGGTTACCCCCACCCCTGCTCTCCCTGAGCTGAAGGGAGATGGTGTGTCCTCATATCCACTCTGCACCCCTGCCTTACCTTGCCATTTGTGTCTGGGACAAAGGGACATGACAGCCTAAAAGGCAGAGACTCACAAAGGAGAACGTAGAGAAGGTCAGCCTGTCTCTAATGACAGCACTGTCATTTCCAACCTGTCACCTCGAAATAGTCTTTACGGGAGAGGTTCCCAGAAAACATGGATGTCTATGTTGCAGGAACTGCTGGTTCTTCTCCATCTGCAATCCCTTTTTAGATCCACTCTGTGCCTCCCAGGCTGACCCCCTGGAAGGTACTGTCCTTTCCCATGGGTCAGCAGGTTGGGGTCAGCCCCTGGGAAGTGACAGGAGGTCAAAGGATGGAAGGAAAGAGAAGTCGGGATGCTTCCTCTCTGCTTCCTTTCTGCTTTGGCATATCTCTGGTGGACCGCAGGCCTCTTGCGGCCATGGCATGCTGCAGTTGCTTCTCTGGTGTCAGCTCTCGCTAAGTCCTTTGTCCCCCTTAGTCCTGGTGACTGCAGCTCCCACAGTAGCTGGTAGGTGGGATTCTCTACCTCCTCATCTCTTAATGGATTCCCCTCTTACAGACTCAATGGTATATATCCATTTGGCAACTGCCAGCTATCTATTGAGCACCAGGAAGAGGCAGGGGTTCATGGGACCTCAGGAAAGAGTGTTCATGGACCTAATTGCATGCTGTGTGTCTCCTATAGTTGATCATGGTCACAGTAATTCAAGATGGCCACAACTGAGTTCATGCTGAAGGAAACAGCTATACAACAGAGCTCAGAATAGGAAAGAATTCTAGGACTGTGGGGCTGTCAGCTCACGAGTCGTCACCCGTGTTAGGGTGGGCCTTTCTCACCTGTGCAGAGGTGGACATTTCTCACCTGTGCAGGGGTGGGTCTTTCTCACCTGTGCAGAGGTGGACATTTCTCACCTGTGCAGGGGTGGGGCTCTCTCACCTGTGCTGGGGTGGGGCTCTCTCACCTGTGCAGGGGTGGGGCTCTCTCACCTGTGCAGGGGTGGGTCTTTCTCACCTGTGCAGGAGTGGGTCTTTCTCACCTGTGCAGGGGTGGGCCTTTCTCACCTGTGCAGGGGTGAGCATTTTAGTGCTGTGGCTGGTTTTGAGCCATCCTTCTCCTTGTTAGCAACCCACACTCACAGTGCTGCTGCTGGAAATCCCAATAAAAACTCATTGGTCACCAACTTAAACATTGGGGAAATCCTTATTTTGCACAGTTGTAGGTACTCTTTCTGCGTGAATTGATTGGTGTGTGTGTGTGTGTGTGTGTGTGTGAGAGAGAGAGAGAGAGAGAGAGAGAGAGAGAGAGAGAGAGAGAGAGAGAGAGAGAGAGAGAGAGAGAATTCCCCTTCTCTGGACATGGACTGAGGTAAGGACTTGGTGTTAGATGCCCAGTAGACACAGAAATTAGACTTTTATTTTCCCAGAAGTATGACATGATGGTTATGGACTCATCCTCCTATACTGTATACAAGTCCTGAATTAAATGATTTATTTTATAGGTTTCCTTGCTCATGGTGTCTCTAGCAAGAGAACAGTGACTGAGACATCCTGCCATTCAGCTCAGCATGCCCTGCCCATGCAGGTTTCATGGGAGAGAAAGAAGAGGTGACTCTTAGGGTTGAGTAGGATGGGTTCAATTGCTTCCTTTTTGTATTCTGGGTGGTCTGGGGCAGGGCAGTCCATCTCTCTGAACCCTTTCTTTTATATAGAATGGGGTAATAGTAGTCATCAGGCTTCAAGGTTATGGAAAGCACTGTATTGGTATGGACCAGGAGGGCTGGAACACAGGCCTGGTCCTTCCACCCTGAGCCCCTCATCCTCATCCTCATCTATGGAGGAGCTCATGGAGAAATCAGTTCCCCATATGCAGCCTCCTCTTTCCTTAGAAGTAGTATTTATAATGTCTCCCAAGTGCACTCTTAATGTCAAGATCAGCTTAACCCCTATTCCCATCCTGAGAAGAAGCCAGAGGTCCCTAAACTTTCCAAAAATTCTCATAATAATTTTCCTGGGTTACCTTTGCTAGTTCCATCCCTAGGTCACCGCCCCCCCCAACTTCAAAGAACATGGTTGTGGGGATCTGAACTCCGGTCCTCATGTGCTCCATATGCCTGAGCCATCCCAGCCCCTCATCTTGTTTCTTTCCTGCAGTGTTAACAAGATATGAAGTGATGTCCCCCACCTTGTAGACAGAGCCCTGTGATGTAGCCCAGACTGGACCTAAGTTTAGGATATTTCTGACCCCATTTCCTAAGCACTCCATCATGCCAGCCCAAGAACAAACTGATTTCTGCAAACAGAACGTGACTTGTCCTTTGCCACCTCAGATTGCAGGCCTTCTGTCCTTCTTTCTTTCTTTCTGTCTTTCTTTCTTTCTTTCTTTCTTTCTTTCTTTCTTTCTTTCTTTTTTTTTGTTGTTATTGTTGCTTTGAGAACAGTCTTCTAGTGCTTCTGCCTCAGATTCCTAAGAGCTGGGATTCCCGGCATGTGATACCACATCTGGATTTTCAGGTCACTACGAACTCTGAGTTCTCAACATGCTGGCCATGCCACCTGGCTTCCAGGTTCTGCTAGGGCCACTGGAGCCAACAGAAACACCTTTCATCTCCTTCCAGGGCATAGGCAGGACGGGCACCCTAGTCCAACATAAGCTCCTGCTCATCCACCTCTTTTCTGGTCTTGTCCAGGGGTCAGGGATTATGAAGAGGTGTGGTGGTGACTGGCCTCTCCCTTCTGTCTTGGGTTCTGGCCCCAGGTAGCTGGAGTTACTCTCCCTGCTTCAGTGTCCCCACTGGAGGGTGGAAGTGCCTGGCCCAGCCCCAAGAGTCCTAAACTGGCCAAGTGAAAGGGACTGGGCCAGGTGTGGCCATAGTGCACTCTCATGCTGAACCATTTGCTTCTTCTTGTACGCCTCTGCTGCCTGGCTGTAATTAACAAAGACAAGAAGCAATGGATGGTCCATTTGTCCTCATTTCTGTGGTTTCTACTGGGGGCTGAAAAGCTGGCTTTGTGGGGCTGTGTGCATCTAGCATGCTGACCTCACATGGCACCATAGATGGCCAGGATCATGGTAGAGGCCAGGGGAGAAAGGATCTGAGACAGGATGAGGAGCAGTGGTGGGACATGACATCAGCTTTAGAACTGGGCAAACCTGGCTTCCAGTCTGTGTGTTGTCATCTATGGATATGACTCTGGGAAGTCACTACCTGTATGCCTCAGCTTCCTCATCTTTGAAATGGCATAGTGATATTACTGACCTCACCAAGTGGTCAGGAGATTGTGAGAGATACCGAGATTAACATAAGTGTAGGGAGGGGCTTCAGAGAATGCAGCCACTTCTGAGGAGCTGGGGACAGGGATCTCAAGAAGACAGGCTTGACACAGAGTCCCTTGCCCCGAGAAGGCTATTGGGAAGGAGATTGATGGCCTGATAACTGCTATGTCCTCAGTCTCTGGGTTTCTAAGGTGGGACCAGCACCATGGGGCTACGAAAAGAAAGCACATAAGGAGCCAGAGGGCTGTGACAACTGGAGGAAACAGACTTGAAGGCGGGGGGTCAGAGAAATGGAAGACTGGGGAAGAGGCTGCTATAATGGCCTCCCCTGCTTGACTATAGGGTGGCATTAATGTTTCCTGTTACTTCCTGCCTTCTTGTGAGAGATTAGAAGTCCTCTACAATACTGGCATCAGATTTAGTCATGTTATTTACTTTGGCCAGTGAAAGTGGCAGGAGCTGCTTTTGAGATGTGTCGCTCAGGAGAAGGGTGGGCAGTCCTGAAATAAGTGAGAGGTCTATGCTTAAGGACAAACAACATTTTGTTGTGTTCTAGGGACATATGCCCTCTCTTTATGCATCTCCAGCCAGACATGTGTGCTGTCCAGTCTTGATCTGGTTCTTAGTGTGGCTGGCCCCACCCTGAGGGAGTGTTAGTGTTTTATGGCTCACATGGGTTCCAGGCACACCTAAGAGTCAACTTCATTCCAAACACAGGACTAGAAGGGGTGACTGTTACAGCCACGTGTCAGCGCTGGGAGGGTCCCTTGACATGGTCTTGTGGGTAATTTTCAAAACGGTGCCAGCAAACCAAGCACATCACTTGGGGAGGTGTTACAATGCCTATTGTAAGGGTTGAGAAGATGGATCAGTGAGTCCAATGCTGGTTTTGCAAGCATTGGGATCTGAATTCCAGCACTCACACAAAAAAAATATGACCACGGTGCTGTGTTCTTTTCATCCCAGTGCCAAGAAAGCATATCCTGGTGCTCACTGGTCAGCTAACCTGGCCTCATCAGGAAGCCCCAGGTCCCAACTTGCCTCAAAACCCCAGATGGACACATTCTGCTGGATAACACTGACATCTGACCTACAGATATGCACGCCCACACATGTGCACCCACATACACATGTGTACACATGCAGTTATATACACACAAAAGCTTAAAAGCACATTACAGGGTCTCATCTACTGACCCCTGAAGCCCATTTTGAAGCATTAATGCAGATGGAGGGGGAGGGGCCCAGGTACCTTAAAGGGAAAGGCACACCTAGACCTCCCGAGCCTCAGTCCTTGCTGCAGACCCGGTGCAGTCCTCCAAGCTGACACTGGCTCTCCTAGTTGACACAGCGTGATCTAGGTTGTCCCACCCGCAGCCAAACTGATGGAAGCAGCCGCTGCTTTGGTGGGGGGGTGGTGAAGCACCCAACAAAAATCATGATGAGTACAGAATTTATAATCTGGTGGTTTCAGCAGATATTTGTATGCATTGCTGAAACGCGCACTTTCAGATCGATTCCACACTGTATCTTTTTCAAATTATTATCCTAAGCTTGCAAAATGGAGTTTATTACTGATGTAAAAATAATAAACTCAGGAATCATTCGTTATTTCTCCCTCTCAAGACTCTGCATAGGGTTTAAGAAATTGAGAAAGTCGGGGCTGGAGAGATGACTCAGTGGTTAAGAGCCACTGATTGCTCTCCCAGAGGACCCAGGTTCAATTCCCAGCACCCACATAGTGGCTTGCTGCTGTCTATAACTCTGGTTCCAGGAGACTTGATACTCTCACATAGGCATACATGCAGGCAAAACACCAATGCACATAAAATAAAATAAATAAATTGAGAAAATCTCTGATAAATTCAGCATTTCTGATGAAGAGATTGAGGGGATGGTGTGCCCAGTAACTGATATGGGGGAACTCATTTGGGTGGTGGCTTGGGAGGTATTAGTGTCTTTTCTGGAGCCTTCACACAGTTACCTGAGTGAAGGACTTTTAAGAGGATAATTGATTTTTCTCTTGGTTTCATCGAGTTCAGTTCATGGTCGCTTGGGCAAGAATCATTGGTGGTAAGAGTGTGTGATGGAGGAGGAGGGACTCAGAGCAGACAGAAAGCAGAGAGAGCCAGAAAGAAGTCAGGGCGAGATGCATCCTAAGAGATGTATTCAGTGTCACTTCCTCTAGCTAGTGCCATTTCCCATCGTTCCCACTACTTCCCTGTGTCTGTTATTCTCATGGTTGTGATCATGCACAATGCAGCTGAAGGGAGGAGGCACTCGTTTCAGAGGAGATTGTCCACCATGGCCAGGAAGGTGTGGGAGCCTGAGGCAGCTGGTCCCATCATGGCAGTTGATCAGAAGCAAGATTGAGCTGTAACACTCTAAGACCAGTCCTTGGGGAGCCACCTTTACCAACCAGGTCCTGCATCCTCCCCCAAAAAGCATCACTAACAAGGTACCAGGTCTTCAAACTCCTGAGCCTGTGGTGGACATTGCAGATTCAAACCTTAAGGAGAGGGTCTATTCATTCTGTGGTACGAGGAGGAAAATCACAGGGATGGTAGTGGATGGGGGCCAAACAGCCTGGAGCTTACTTAAGGAGTTACAACTTTTCCAAGACAGATGAGAAATAGCAGACACAGCATTTTCCATGAAGAGCAGGGACAGATCTCAGGTGTTTCTTGCTCTCTCCGCAGAAACTGAGCCTAGGGTGGGGAAGGAAGACATAACGAGACACTGGGACCAAGTGGTTTATAAAGTTCATCTGGCACTAACACTCTGCCTGCCACCACATGTCATAAACAGTAATTAATTGAATCTAATTCGGCTTAGTTCAAAGGCCCCAGTCACTATGCTGAGCCCAAGCCTGATGGCTGGAATAAGAATGGCTCACATACTTAGTCACCAGAGAGCGGCATTAAAAGATTAGAAGGATTAGGAGGTGTGGCCTTGCTGGAGGAAGTGTGTCACTGGGGGGGGGGGGCGGTTGAGGCTTCCAAAGTCCATGCCAGATCCATCCTCTCATTCTGCCTGAGAATGGCAATGCAGCTCTCAGCTACTTCTCCAGCATCGTGTCTGCCATGCCTGCTGCTATGCTAGTGAACCTCTGAAACTATAAACAAGTTCCCAGTTAAATGCTTTCTTTTACAAGAGTTGTCTTGGTACCTCTTTCACTGCAATAGAACCGTGACCAATACAGCAGGCCTATTCATTAATATCCCCACCATACTTTAGTCCCGGGGTATCATCAGAAAATAATGGTCCATAGCCTGCATGGATATGTATCTATCTGTCATGTTTGGGACTGAGTTGGGTGGGGGTGATACTTAATGTCAGTACTGCAGTCCAGAGAGGAAAGGAATTATTTCCAAGGCAATAGCGCAAAGTCCAAGGAGGAGACTTTCTCAGAAGTGTGGTACAGCCAGGAAAGCATAGCAAGATATGAAAGAGTGATGTAAAACTCCTGTTGGCACTTGGCTATTTCTACAGACTGACAATTGGGTTGGCTCTGACATTGATGGGCCTGCAGGACATCTGGGCTCACTGCAGGGATGAAGGCCTCCTGTGATAGGTGAATGGATGAGGAACCTAAGGGCTTGTGGTTCGTTCCATTTAGGCTCTTACCATTTAAAACAGGCTCTGGCATTACCAATGGCAAGTTGCTCTCTAGCATGCCAGGGAATGTGTCTTTTATTTGAGCATCTCTGACTACTGGGATCTGTGTATTTACAATGGAGCAAGATGGCTCCAATTGTGACATCACCCCATGGATTAGTCTTAGTCTGATCCCTGGGTACCACATGTCTTATCTGTTCCCTTTGTCCTGCTCCTCAGACACTTGAAGGTGATCAAGTGTCATGAGACACCGAGCCTGTTAATCTCCAGTTAATGGCCCACATACCTCAGTCATTGGTACGTCCCTGAATCTGGTCCTGCCTCTATCCTGTTCTCTGACTCTGGATGCATCTTTTCTCATTGTCCTGAGGGTGAGACCCAGTGCTCTAGGTTCAGGGTGCGCACCTTCTGGAACAAACCCATTCCTTTCCTGCACATTTCAAGGCCAAGAGCTGCTCATACATCAGCCATGTGACCTTGCCATCCATAAACCAGTGAGCTGATTCTGTAAAGTTTACTGATGTCTCTGTGCACATGGGAAAGGGATGGGACAGGCAGGGTTTTCACCCAACAGCACTAGTGGTAGGGAAGTTTGAAATGTAGGAATCTTGATTCATTCTAGACCCATGGAATTGGGACTGCTTTAGTCAGATCGCTAGGTGGCAAATATGCCTTGTCTTTACCTTTCAAGGCCCCTTGGGGTCATGTTTGGCTCAGCCTCTCAGGCATAATGTCTTTCCTAAAACTCCACACTGGCCGTGGTCCTCACACCTGCATAAGGACTGCTGTTCTAGTTTGGATGGTGTTTCCCAAAGCTTTGTGGGTAGAAGGTGTGGTCCCTGGAGGGTGCTATTGGGTGATGATGCACCCTTTAGTAGGTGGGGCCTAGCAGGCTAGATGACTAGGGTGTGTCCTTGAAGGGACTCCATCCTTCTTTCTTTCACCTCCGGCTGCCCTGATGTTGTAGAAAGCTTTCTTGCTTGTCGGACTATCTTTCTTGCTTGTCGGCCAGCCCACAAATAATGACCCAGAGATTTATTATTAATTATGGAAGGCCTAAATTAGGCTTTTTCCAAACTAGCTCTTATAACTTAATTATTTTCTTTTTATCTAAATCTCTGTTCTGCCATGCGGCTTGGTTACCTCTTCTTAACCCAGCAGATCTGACTTGCTCCAAGTCTGCTGGAGAAATCCTTGTGCCTAGATTCCTCCTCCTCTTCCTCTCTCTTTCCCTGAAAACCCCACCTATCTGCTCCTGCCTGGCTATTGGTCATTCAGCTTTTTACCACAGCAATCACAGCAACACATGTTCACACAGTGTGCAAATATTGTGTACCACCCTGAGGCGAACAGCTCTATTTCACTACGCACACTCCACCATTATGTCCTGCCTTGCTACATTCCTAAGAAATGGAGCCACGTGACCACGGGCTGAAACCTCTGAAACTGAGTCAAAAGGAACCTGTCCTTCTTTGGTTTTCTCAGGTTCCTTGTCACGTCAGCAGAAAGCTGACTGACATTCCTATTGGTATCATGATTTGGGATGTGTCTCTCTATACCCTACTCATTCATCTGTCAAAGGCCCTGCTCCTTATACCAGGTCCCCCCAGTGCTCCTCAAAATGCCAGCCTTTCCCAGATCCTTGTCTTTGTTCATTCTCTATTTTCTTTCTGGAATTCCACTCTTAAACATCCTCCCCTGAGACGCTTCTCAGCCCCAAGCCCTTCCTCAGGTGCTGCTGATTTACACAGAGTCCCATCTAACTCTTTAGATGTTTTTTTCTGTGCCTGATTTGCTGGGCCATGCCATGCCCACATGGAGTGCGGAGTATTATTTCTGAATGCATCTATAGGTGCTTCTGGAGGAGGTGAACATTTGATCAGTAGACTAAGGAGGGTACCTGGTATTGGTGGGTCTTTGCTGGTCTGATGGAGGCTTCAATAGAACAAAAGACTGAGTAAGAAACTTTTTTTCTTTCTGCTTGGCTGTCTTTGGATGTCAGGTTTCTCCTGCCTTCAGACATAGGCTGTGGCCATACCATTGGCTCTCCTGGGTCTCAGGCCTTCAGATAGGGATTGAAATTGTACACCAGCTTTTTTTTGTTGTTGAGTTTTCAAGACACCAGCAGTAGTCCTGAGACTTTTGCATCTCCAAATCTGCATGAGCCAATTTCTTCTAGAAAATCCTCCTATTCCCTGCACTCTCCAGTACACTTTTATGACCTACATTGAGCTGTCATCACAAGTCCACATGTGCTTTTCTCACCAGACTGGAGTCCCTGGGGCACAGGCTATATTTGGTTTGTCTCAAGGTATCCAATACATGCTGCATTGCTAAGACAGCCATCAAAGGTCATGGTGTCCCCAGAAGAACTCACTGGAGGGAAGAGTGGTGGAGAAAGTTCATTCTTCTCATTTACATGCTCCCCAGGCAGGGTTGTGACTCCCCTCTTCCCATTAACAGTCCCCAGAGAATCAGCCCTGACCTTAGGACAATAGCAGCCAGCACTGCCCCTGGAAAATGCTGTGATTACCCATTCTCTGCCTGGCTGCAAGCTGAATGCCAGTCCTAGGAAGCCTGTTAGGTAGAGTTTATAGTCTGGGCACAGGGACAGGTTCAAATGACCTCCATATGGCTAGATTGTCACTTAGGTCAGGGTGAGGCAGGGAGGGCAGACACAGGACAGGACCCACCACAAGCAAGGAACTGTGTAGAGTGTGTTGTCTAGCCGCAAGAGAACGGAGGCTGGAAAGGTGAGGAGAGCCAGAAGCAAGCAGGTGTAACACTCAGGCTGCCCTGTGAGCTGTGTGGGTCACGGTGTGGAACCGGGTCATGTGTCGGGGCACCGTTTGCTCTACACATGATTTCTTGTTTTGAAAACTAGAAAATATTTCTTCCTATGATTTCTTTTTACTCTTAAAAAATGATGATTTATATGTTTAGGGAAGTTTTCTAGCAGATAGGAGTGAAGTGCCTTGTTGTACAGGTTGATCGTATTGTCCCGTTTTCACTTTTGCTGGAGCAATAAAATTTTAAAATTGAGAGCTCTAGCTAATGAAAATACTGATTGAAGAATGCTTTTCACAGTCATACTCTCAACAAATCCATTTTAAGGTAACTTCCTTTGTACCAGTCTGATGTGTTTTACGCAAAGGTGGCGGTATGGTGTTAATGAGACAGCTCGGTAGATGTGCTTAACTTGCAGTTAAGCACAATGACCAGAGCCCAATCCCTGAGACGCCCATGATGGGAGGAAGCAACAGACTGCCAGTTGACCTTTGACCTCCACATGTATGCCATGGCATAGGCTCACTGGCTCCCCACATAAAATAAATAAATGTGATTTCAATTAAAAAGAGAGTTAAAAAACGGAATTATGAGTAAAAATATATAGAGGGCCAAAATATCTTTGGAAAATCAAAGGAATTAGAACTCATTTTAAGAAAAATTAAATGATGATTAAGAAAAATATGTTCTAGATGCCAAACAGATAGAAGAAATTGATGCCAACATCTCTAAGGAAGGGAATATAACAAAACAAAACAAAACAAACAAAATAAAACCCAAAAGCTTGCTCGCTCGCTCGCTCTCTGTCTCTGTCTCTGTCTCTGTCTCTGTCTCTGTCTCTGTCTCTCTGTCTCTGTCTCTCTGTCTCTGTCTCTCTGTCTCTGTCTCTCTCTCTGTCTCTGTCTCTCTCTCTCTCTCTCTCTTGTTTTTTGACTCTCTCTCTCTTTTGTTTTTTGAGACAGTTTCTCTGTGTAGCCCTAGCTGTCCTGGAACTTACTCTATAGACCAGGCTGGCCTTGAACTCAGAGAGATCTGCCTGCCTCTGCCTCTGCCTCCTGAGTGCTGGGATTAAAGGCATGCACCACCACTGCTGGGCTCAGAAAGCTACTTTAAACTCTGAATTTTGTTTCAGCACAATTATAATTCATGTAAAATTCAAAGTTGTTTCTTTTTGTTCTTATTTTTCTTTCTCTCCCCTTTCTGTTGTGATATGTTTGTGCACTGGGTGAAAATATATTGCTGTGATTGGTTTAATAAAGAGCTGAACAGCCAATTGCTAGGCAGGAGGTATAGGACTTCTGTGCAGAGAGGAAGTAGGAGGAGATAATCAATGTGCAGGGGAGGCAACTAGGATACATGGAATGAGTGGGACACACAGAACAGGGCAGAGGTAAAAGCCATGTGGTAGAACGTAGATTACTTAAAGATATGGTTTGATTTAAGTAATAAGGGCTAGTGGGACAAGCCTAAGCTAAGGCTGAGACCTCATAATTAATAATAAGTCTCCATGTCTTTATTTGGGATCTGGCAGCCAAAAGAAAACTCACACTATATCCTTCCTCTCTTCCCCGTTTCTTCATTCCTTCTTTTTAAAATATTTATTTTATTATTTATGTAATGAAGTATGTGCTTGTATGTGGGTTTGTGCACATGTACAAATGCCCGTGGTGGGGAGAAGAGGGCATCAGATCCCTTAGACCTGGAGCTACAGGCTGTGAGCCACCCATTGTGGATGCTGGGAACTCAACTCAGGACCTCTGCAAGAGCAGCAAGTACTCTTAACCCCTGTACCATTTCTCCAGCCCCCTCTTTCTTTCTTCCTAAGACAAGATCTCATATAGTCCAGGCTGGCCTTGAACTCCATATGTAGGTTAAAAAAAAAAAACAAAAAACCAAAACTGTCCCCTCTGCTCCTACCTCCCACCTGCTTGCTGGCTTGTGCTCCCCTGATCCTGCCTCCCACCTGATGGCTTGTGCTCCCTCGCTGAGTTTATTTGATGCTGGAGATTGAATCCTTGCCTTCTTGGTGCTGGGTAAGCATTCTACCAATGGAGCTGCATCCCCAGTCCCCAGATCAATTTTTTTCCCTAGGAAATATTGGATAAACATTAGTTTAGAAGAACGGCTTACAGTTTGAGAAATATTGACTCTTCATTCTTCTAAGTGACATGTGTAATTTGAAGAATGACAATGGACTTGTACTCCAAATTTCTACTTGAAGCCACATGGAAAACTCACCACTGAAATTGGCTGCTGTGCTATTGATAGACATTGATTTGTGAGGAACTAAATACTTCCAAAATGCTCCTGAAGATGCCTAGTATTGCAATTCACTAAGTGTGTTCCTGAATACTTTGCCCTAGCTTCCAGCGAGCTTTTTTTTTTTTTTTTTTTTTTTTTAAGATTAAAGCTCATTTAAGATTACTTACAATTTGTGCTCTGTCAAATCCAGCTACTATTTCAAGGAAAAAGAAGATATTGAAGCAAGTGGGCATTAAAACAATCATTTTTTGTTTCTTTGCTTTAGATTTTCTGAAACAGTGTCTTACATAACCCAGGCTGGCTTTGAACATACTCATCTGAAACTTGCCCTGGGGGAGCCCTTACTTTGATTTGTGGGAAGATGCCATGCAGGCTGGCAGCAAGACAGCTGAGCACAGGGATGTGTCAGTAGGGCAGAGATGGATGCTGTATTACCTTCAGAAGGAAGCGTGGGAAAGGATGGCTTGACTGGCTTTTGTCATTTGCACACTGGTAAAACATCACTCAGGAGAGCATCACTGTAGTCTCATAGGGGAACACCTGATTGCAGGAAGTCTGTACTACTGCTAGAATGTTCTAAGTTCCTCCCATATTCTCCTCCCTTTTTGATTATGCGTTTCTGCTTGACAAGACTGCTCCATCTGTATTGCAAGTGTCTGTGTGTCACTCAACAGGGCACTGTTCTCTATGAACTTGTACCATAGGGCCTGGAAATACTAAAAGGCATCCCACAGAAATATCTCTAGTCCTAGAAAGACTCTGTGTTGCCCATAGAGCCTAGACCAGTGGTTTTTAACCTGTGGGTTGAGACCCCCTTGGGTGGGGGTCTACATATCAGATATCCTCCTCATCAGATATTTACATTACGATTCATAACAGTAACAAAATTACACTTCTGAAGTAGCAATAAAGTAATTTTATGTTTGGGGACACCACAGCACGAGGAACGGTTTTAAAGGCTAGAAGCATTAAGAAGGCTGAGAACCAGTGGTCTAGATGCAACAACTACTTTTGGCAATCAAGGATAAATGGCTTTTAAGTACAAGAACCTTTCTTTGCTTCTTGGTTCAGTGGAAGGAGCCCAAATTGGCCAGATGGCTTCTAGTCCAGTGGATCCTCTGTTATATTCACTGATGGAAGTGGTCTTTCCTGGGGAATCAAGGCTTTTGTCTTTGAGAACCCAGAGTGACAAGGATGGAAACAAAGTCGCCTATTCCCATTAAAGATTGTAGTGATATGAGCCATGTCTTCTTGCCTGGATTTTCTGGGTGTGGAGAGACAATACCCTGCACGGACCGACTGCACCGGCCCCACTCTGCAAGCTACTATCCCAGCCCTACAGAGACTTGTCACTCAGCTGGTACCTTAAATGAGCCTTCCAAAGGCCACTTGCTGTCTACCAGGCTTGCTGGTTCAGGGTACAGGGACTATGTTCAAATTAGTGAGCCCTGTGACCTTGAATTCGAGGATAGTTTCTGAGTTGTCACCAAAGCCCTTTCTTTTCCTGCTGAGGCCTCAAGATGGGAACTCAGTCTGAGCTCACTGTACCTTTCCCCAAGTAGTTCCGTATGGGCAGAAGTAGCTAGCCAACCCCAAGGTCCTCAGCCTGTTTCTTCTGTGATGTCCTATCCACTTTTGTGGCTGTCAGCTGACCACTGGCTTTTCTTTCCACAGGTGCCTGTTTTCAGGTGACTGAAGGGAATAATTTAGATACATATCTGGCCCATTTGTATCATAAGTTATGACATAGCCACTGTGTCATAAAGGCCCGCCTCTGTGTGTGTGTGTGTGTGTGTGTGTGTGTGTGTGTGTGTGTGTGTGTGTGTAGGGATTGAGACAGGGTTTCTCTATGCAGCCCTAGCTGTCCTGGAACTCACTCTGTAGACCAGGCTGGCCTCAAACTCACAGAGATCTACCTTCCGAGTAGTGGGACTAAAGGTGGGAGCCACGCATTCTCATTCTTAAAGATTGGCTTCCTTGAATGTGGTGATATCTTGCATATACAAATAAAGCCTGTTTGAAGGTCAGAGAATGGAGCTTGCCACTAGCTAACCATAAAGGTCTGGAGGTCCAGACAGACAGAAAGCGAGATAGCTGGATGGAAACAAGATATAAGCAAGGAGAAACAGGGACTTGCTCTCTTGTCTGCTGAGACACTAAGGAGGTAAGGTGTGGTGGTGACTTGATCCTTCTTCTCTCTGATCTCTTATCATTTCTCTATATCTGACTGTGGGTTTTTATTACTTAGACCAATTAAGAACTCCTTTTACAGAACTACTTGTGTTTTCCACAGGACGATAGCCACTACAAGTATGGTAGGGATAAAGAATTTAGCAGAGGGTGTTAGGGTACACTTGTTTAGAGTTATAAGCTCTCAGAGGAGAATGTGAAAGGGCTGGAGGAGCTACAGCTGGTACTGCACTCTCAAGCACAGGCATGGGCACAAGGCGGAGAGACTGCCCATAGTGTACAGATAATGTGGGTTCATGGAGTGGGAGCTGATGGGGGATTTTCAAAGGCTACCCTCCTAACAACAGGGGCTCCCCTTTTTGCATTGCCCTCTTCAGGGCATGCTCATGATGGAATAGGACAGATAACAGTGCACCTGGAAGGACAGGTCCAGCCTGAGATAGGAGCAGTGGTACCAAGCTAGCAGCAAGACCAGCAGCACAAAGCCTGGTGCTATGTTTGGGTCCATAATGAATGGTATAGCTGTATAAGAAGACTTATGAAGAGATTTACACACACACACACACACACACACACACACACACACAAATTACACAGGCATTGTGGTCTTCTGTTTTGATGGGTTGGGAGGGTGTGGCAGTCAGACCCCATGGCAGTGTTACCCTACGTGACAGCTTTTGAAGATCATCTCACCAGCTCCCACTCCATGAACCCACATTGTAACAGCTATTTACATAGCATTTACATGGTGTTAGGTATTCTGGGTAACCTAGAGGTAACTTAAAGTATGTGGGAAGGGCTGGAGAGATGGCAGTGGTTAAGAGCATACATATACTGCTCTTCTAAAGAACCCAAGTTTGGTCCCCAGTGCCCACACTGGTGGCTCACAACCACCTGTAACTCCAGCTCGTTACTCTCCCTCCCTCCTCTCTCTCTCTCTCTCTCTCTCTCTCTCTCTCTCTCTCTCTCTCTCTCTCTCTCATAAATATGTTTTAAAGTATATAGGAGGATGACATTTTTTTATATGGGACTTGAACATCTGGGTTTGGGCATCTTCTGGGATCCTGGAACCAATTCCTTATACATACTAAGACATAAATGTATATATGGACGAGAGGGGAGGGGTTAATTTACTGTATTGCAAGTAATTGGCTTGGGAAATTGCAGGGCTTCCATGATGAGTCTGCAGTTTTCAGGACAGACCTTCAAGCAAGACAGACATTGACTGGTGGACTTCCTTCTTTTTCTGGTAAGCAACTGTTCTACCCTTGGGGACTCTCACACAGTTTGATTAGGCCCACTGGGTTATGTAGGACAAATTCTCTTCAAAGCCAACTTATGATGCCTTTAGTCACGCCTATCAAAAACTTTCATGGCAATGTCCAAGTTAGTGTCGCAGGCCCAGTGGTCAGCATCGTGCAGCCATTTAGGAGTGATGTCCATAGATATATATAATGTGGCAATTATTCATGCTTTACAAGAGTATACGGTGATATGGGAAAGTGTTCATGAAATTCTAAGTTACAAAGACAGACTATCAAACAGTGTATAGAGCATTCTATCCACATAAAAAGATGTCTTTTTAAATATAGACAACTAAGATTCCTCGTGAGAGTCCTCAGAGAGGTAATTACTAAACACTGAGAGAATAGGGAAGTGTTGCAAATCTGCAACGCTTTGCTTATTCATATTCCGACATGATTTACAAGGAATAAATGATACTTTACAATATGAAAAAATGGGAACATTGTATTTGAGACACATTAGGAAACCCTGCTAATTAAAGAACAGGAGGTCCCTCCTGAGCATAGGGGGTGTGGGTAGGGAGTCCTGTCTCCTTCCCACTCCCTCAGCTTCCCCTTCACCATCTACTGCCACCAGTCATCCTCAAGGCTGGAAGCTCCCAAGTCTTAGGATAGCAATGCCTCCCTCTTAGTCCTTTCCTTACGGAATATGAGTGGATGCTGTGGGCGAGATGTCGGAAGTGAGTGTTTAATTTTGTATACACAGTGGAGAGAACCTTTAATATAATATTAATTCATTGTGCAAATTAGGAAGGTTTAATAACCACACGAGCCATCGGGAATCCTAGCGTGACTCAGAATGACATCTGCATTAATGGTCTAATTAATAATGTATATGTTAATAAGAATCTCATTAAAGCCAGGGTACAATTATCAATGCAGGACACAATTCCTTAGTGTCTGCAGGCTGATGTAGTGCATTGGTGATTCCAGTCGCAATTTTCGGTGATAAATGACCTTTTAAGTCTCATTAATTGATTTAGAAGGCAGTGATTAGTGTAAAAACTCAAGTCCTTCGAAGTACAAAACCCACAAATCATGAGCAATCAGAGCAGTTCGTTGCAGGCAGCTGACGGTACACAGTGGGTAATATGACAGCGGATAGGTAAACCAAGGCCACCCATCCACCTCCCCTCTCTCTGCACAGGTCTGTGTCTCATCAGCTGCTCTCAACATTTGAATAAGATGCCTTTCAACACCGATTAGTCTATGCGGGAAGCAGTTTTAAAAGCAAGCGCCACAGAATGAATTGGCCTTCTTGGTCACTTTTGTCTGTGGTTTATTGCTCAGATTTTCCCCTTTCCCATTTTAACCTAACTGACACAATTCCCGTTTGGATGTCATTTCGCCATGGGGACTTGGTTTATTGATGGTTTTTGCTTAATGACTTACTCATCACAGTATCTGCCACTGGGGCTTTTCTACCATCATCTCCGTTTCCGCCAAGTTCAAGTTTCCTGAACTATATTGAGTAAACTGGAGTTGTGTCAAGAAGGTCTGATTCTTGAGTCAATTTTCAGTCAATGAAAATCCCCATCATATGGCCTTTCAGCCCGTGTTGATTGCATTTTCTGTGGATGGTTTCCAGAAAACATCTTGATCAGTTGCTGGGCATGTGACTTAGAACTTGCCTTTATTTCTAAGATAATCTATGGACTGTGAGCAAAATTATGAGCTCAAGCAGACATTAGAAGAGAGAAAGAAGAGGCCAAGGAAGATAGGAGAATGGTGGATGCTGAGAGGGAGAGAGACACAGAGATAAAGAAACAGACATCATGAGCCTGTGGCAGGTCCTGCTTGTTGATTTCTCTGCTTTTAATTTTTCATCAAGCTCAAAATGTTTTGAGGTCAGTCTAACATGTGACATACTCCTGTCAGCCCAGCATTTGAGAGGCAGAGGCAGGAGGTTTGTGAGACTAAGGTTAGCATGGGCCACATAGCAAAATCCTATCTAAAAAAATCCAAGGGCTGGGAGTGTAGCTTCATGGTAGAGCACTCGCCCATCGTGTGCAATGCCCCAGGCTTCCTCCCTAGCACTGAAAAACGTTTTCTGGAGGGAGGGGGAGTCAGAGGCACAGTTAAGACTTCTGCCTCTCTGCTCACCTAATATCATGGTCTCTGAGCTGCTGCTCTGAGCTGGATCTTGTGCCATGGGAAATGACCAAGAGAACCCAATGGCTGTAGTTAGTTTGCGGGGCCACTCAGACACTTTTTTGTATTCCCAACTCCTGGCACAGGATCTGGCCACAGAATGCCTCACAATGAATGTACCCTTCCTTAATGTGGAGACTCTACTGTGGCCCAAGGGTTCAGTGGTGGGGCAAGCAGTGCATAGGGGATGAAGACAGAAACTGGGGGCTGGGAGCAAGCATGCTGAGTGCATAAACTCAGTTGGGAAAAAAAGATAGCCACGGACTTAGTCATTGGTTTTGGAAGCAGTGGTGCTAAGTGGCCTTTGGGAGGTGGACAGCACATGGCACAAGTGACTTGAGCACAGGTGGAGGGGCAATGTTTAAGTCCACAGTTGTAAAGTCTCTTCTTAGATTTGGAAGCTGTTGTGTGCTTGAAGCTGTCCCTCTACTCTGCCTGCTGGTGTCCTCTCCTAGAAGTCAGGAAGAACTAGGAAATCCAGGTCCTGGCCCTGCCTCTTAGTGTTCATCTTCTAGGATGCTTCAGTTTCCCCATTGTCAACTGGGCATTGGACGGCTCTTGGCATTGATTAGTGTCAGCAGGTTCCTGCTCAGAGATGGAGCCTCTCTCCGTTGGCTCTTATACTGACCCTTGGGGATGGCTCTAGACAGTTGAGACCTTGGCCAGATTGCAGCACCCAATCTTTGTCACTGAGAGTGGGACTTCAGGTCATGTCACCTCATAAAGCTGCATGTCTCCTTGTTGCTTTTGGTCTCCCTTCTGTAGTGCTTGTCCTGTTGAGCTGACTTTCTCTAGGCTCTTCAGTCTGGCCCTGGTGTTCTGTGGATGATAAATCCTGATGTCTGTGGCCCCCCCTGGTGTGATGGCCATGCTTAACCTGCTCATATCAAGCCACACCTCATGAGGCAGAAACCAAATACTTATCAGACATCCAACATGCGTTGAGCTTTTTGCTGGATTTTTCTTAAGTGAATGTACTGCCTGGGGTTTTTTAATTAACTAATTGTATGTGTGTGGGTGACGTCGCATGCACGTGGAGGTCAGAGGACAACTTTGGTGACTTGGTTCTTGCCTTCTTTTGTGCTAGGGTGGTCTCTCTGGTTTCAGCTGGTGTCCTACGTACTCCAGGCTAGCTGGTTGGTGAGCTTCTAGGTCCTTCTCCTTGCTCTTCCTCCCTCCCATCTTGTAGTAGGACTGCTGGAATCATGCATGCACACCGCTGCATCTCCCCCACCCTCAATTTGGGTTCAGGATCTTTAGATTGGAGGAACTAAGTGCCTTAACTTCTGGGGCTGGAAATTTAATGTTAAAAATCTCAATGGAATGGGATTTGTTGTTCATATACAGGTGATGGGGAAACTGAGACTCAGAGAGATTTAGTGGCCTGTTGAGGGCTCTAAAGATATCAACTATTTCAGCCCTGCTTCTTACTGCCTCAGACAGAGTTTCAAGCAGGTCCTGGGCTCTGTCCATTTGTAGGTCTACAGTGAATGGCCTGGAGGTATTTTGTAGGACATCAGCCAGCCATCATCACCACGGTTAGCAGGGACAGCTGAGCTAATGGGTCCTAGTTGGCAACTCCAAGCTTAGCCCTTTTCTTCTGGAGGATGTCAGGGGTGGGGTGGGGTGGGATGGCGATACACCATCAGTGAGCCGGGGAAGCCCCAAGTCTGGGTTAAGCAGAGACACTTGGCTGCTTGCAGAACTTATTTTAGAGAAGTGACGGTGATTATGTCTTTTTCTATGCGGAGAAGGGAAGACATCTGCACCAAGTCAAGGCAGGACAGGGCTGGGCTGAACGTGGTCGTCCAGCACCAGGCCACGCTTTTCCCAAGGCTCAGAGGTCACCACCAGAGCTTTTGCAAAAGCTTTTCTTTCTTTGCCCCTCCCCCCTTCCTTTAAGTTCTTTTTAGAGTCACTGTCTGCTTTCCCCTTGATAAGAATTTCACAGCAATTCACACACCCCAAGGGGTGAACGCATAGCAGATTGCTAGAGCCAGCCTGTAATTATCCATCCTTCTGCTGAGGGAGGGAAGAATCCGCTCACTGCGATGGATGCTGCTGGTTCTGTCACCTTTCTGTGCTGGCATAGTCTGGCTTCGTGGGGGCCCCGGTTGGGGGGAGGAGGGGGTTCACACAGACATCTCTAACAGGGAACTCCAGATAGCAGGGAGCAGAGAGAGGTATGGCCAGCGTCCAAGGATGGCCAGACAGTGGAGCATTAGGGACGAGCAGGTGTTTCATGTAGAGAAAGTGGCGTGAGCCAGGGCATGGAGTGAGAACTGGAGCCAGGGCTTTGGCTGCATAAGAAGGTGCATGATGGGAGGTGAAGTTGGATCCACCATAATAAACCCTAAATGCCTTTCTTTTACCTTGGCCATGGTCAGAGATTATAAACGAGCGTCCCTAGAACAGATGGAGACCTCCGATGAGCCTATTTGTCCCCACAGTGCTTTTGTTTTTATTTTTAGTATGGTGAGTTGGTTGCCAACCTTGCAAAATTGGAAGATTTCACACACAAAAAGGAAAAAAAAAAAAAAGGATTCCTGGCTCTCTGGAAAAAGCCAAAGCTTTGGCAATCCTGGTCCTGGCAAACACTAGTAGTGTGTGTTTGGGGATGGCATTGTGTGGGGAGAATGTGTGCTTATCAGATCTTGAAAGGAGTCTGTGTACCCCAAATTAGAATCACCATAGAAGAATAGAAGAATATTTAATGATATGGGTGACATTCTTTTTTAAAGATTTATTTTGATTATTTTCAATTATGTGTAGGTAGGTGTATATACATGTCTGTCTGTGTTTTCATCTGTCCGTCTGTGGGTGTGTACAGGAGTATAGGTGACTGCAGAGAATAAAGCCATCAGGTGCCCTGGAGTTTAAATTAAGGATGATTGTGAGCATCCTGCATGGGTTATGGGAACTGAACTCAGATCCTCTGAAAAAGGAACAAGTACTCTTAACTTTTCATCTTCTCAGTCCCTGAGAGATTCTTGAAATAGGCAATAAAGGACTAGAGTATCAACTGTGCAATGACATTTGGGAACTATTGGTTGTGTGACTAAAGGTGATTTTTGTTCCTTTGCTTGTCCCCATGTTCATAATGAGCACAAGCAGTGTGAAGTCAGGCAGTCGTGTCCTGAGTCCCCGAGGTGAGCAGCTTTGTCCCCAAACATGCTCACTGGCACCATGCTGCCTCCAGAGCGGTGGGGGCAGTGGTCATGGTTAGGGATGTGGTCATGGGTAGGAAGGATATAAGCCTGTAGGTCCTATCAATATCAGCTACCAGAATTCACCTTAAGCTCATCCTTAGAGTAAATCTGATGACAAGTTTAACACTTTTCAAAGTTTCACAGTCACATGTGGGTACAAAATCTCTCACTCCAATTGGCTGGTTGTAGCCTGCCGTCCTCTGGGTCATTGATTCTGTCACCTCCTTTGTATATTTTCTCCCAAGGGCCCTCTGACCTCTCCTTTCTATACACTGAGAAGTGATGGTGCATCCTCCCAGGATGAGTTTACCACCACTCTCACGAAGTCACTGCTGGAAGGCGTCATCTCTTCCCACCCACCTCTCTCACAAGCCCCCTCTGACAGACAGTGCCATCTACTCTCTGTGGCCTTACTCTCGGCTTACTAAGTGATCTTGCTAACACTGTAGTAGCCAATTCTCTAACTGCTGTGACAGATAATCGAGAAAAAGCAACTTGAGAGAGAAGGGTTCACCCTGGGTTCACTCAGGGTGCACTCAGTTTAAGAGGATACAGTCTGTCATGATGGGGAAAGCATGTCTGCAGGAGGAGGAAGCAGAGATTGAACAGGAATGGGGCTGTCTGTGCTGTAAGACCTCAAGCCCCGCTCCCAGAAACCCACTTCCTTCAGCAAAGCTCCTCCTTCTCAAGATGCCATGGCCTTCCAAAGTAGCACCACTAATTGTGGACAATACCTGGTGACCTTGGGTAAGTCATTTCCATCCAGAATAGGTAGGAATGTCTAGTAAGGAAAGGATCATAGCCTGTAACTATGTAATTGTCTTTCCTCTGGTAGTTGACAATTTCTAAGGTACTTTCATGTGCACCATTGACAGTTGGTTTGATCATAAAGTGTGTGACTAGCTCTCTGCTTGACTCTGGGCATCTGGAGTCAGAGGCTGGGGCCTTTGTCTGCTGAGCAGCCAAATCAGGAACATCAGTTAACTGGCAATACACTGAAAAAATAAAATCAAAGAGCAAAACCTAGGGTTTGAGCCAGACATTCTAGCGTCCCCAAGACGCCTGTCGACCGTGGGTGGCTTCCTAATCCCTCTGTCCACTTGTGTGCATCCATAATGGAGGTGTGCAGCCTGCTCTGGAGACTGACTGAAGGCCAGCTGTCAGTGTGCTGGCAGCTCAGTGTCAGGAGTAAGGGAATAGTTTCTGTTGTCACCTATTGTGTTCCTTTAGGGCAGCTCCCCAGAATGTTCTGAATGGAATGGATCTACAGACCCAAGGTCAGTTGGTAAGTTAATGGTGGGGCTAAGGCTAGAACTTCAGTGCCTTCTCTATTCCTGGGCCGTCCATTGCTGTGCTGTTCACAGGAACCTGGACCTGTGGCTGGAGACTGGTCTTTGACTTCTCTCACCGCTCTTGCTGCTGCTTCTTTGCTGCTGGCCAGTCAAGGAGGGGTTGCTTCTCACTCTAGCCAAGCTGCCCTCAGCCACCACCTGTGCTGTAGTTGGTTGTCGCTGTTGTTTTGTTTTTTTGTTGTTATTGTTGTTGTTTTGTTTTGTTTTTGACTCTTTTGCTCTTTACTCTTTGTGGGGCCAGCCTCCCAGCTCCCAAATAAATACACGTGAAGACTTATGAATTCTGGTCTTAGCTTGGCTTGCTTCCTGCCAGCTTTTCTTAAATTATGCCATGTACGTTTTACCTCTATTTCTGTACCTTTTTTTACTTCTTACTCCATGGCTCGCTGTGTAGCTGGGTGGCTGGCCCCTGGAGGCCTGCTCTTTATCCTGCTCCTCAATCTCTCTTGCTTCCTGATCCCTCTTTTTCTCCTTCTAGTTATTCTCTCTGCCTGTCAGCCCTGCCTATTCTTTCTTCTGCCTTGCTATTGGCTGTTTAGCTTTTTATTAGACAATCAGGTGTTTTAGACAGGCAAAGTAACACAGCTTCACAGAGTTAAACAAATGCAACATAAAAGAATGCAACACATCTTTGCATCATTAAAACAAATGTTCCACAGCACAAACACATGTATCACATCTTAAAATAATACTCCACAACATGTCACCACTTGGCTTAGAAGCAACTGAGGTGTGAAGTATTTGGCTTAGCTCTCTTGGTTCTTCTCACTGAGACCTAAGCGGGGACTAGTTGGGGTTAGGAGCTCTCATTTTTATTTCTACAGTAGGGTGGGAAGCTAGCAACCTCTCCAGAGTTTGAGGAAGGGATTGTGCCCCTGGATACACACAGCCATTCCTGTCCCTTGGCCATTCAGCAAAAGCAGAAAGGGTGCTGGGGTGCAGAGAAATGTGTCCCCATGACATAGGTTGGAAACCAGAGCTGGTCCTGGAAAAGACATGTAAGTGTGAGCAGAGGGGCATGGAAAGTTGGTCCATTTCAAGTATAAATTCTTCAGAGGTGAGAGTGTACCCCTAGAGTAGAGAAAAGAGGCTTTGCCTAAGAAGTCAGGAACCCCAGTTTTGTGAAGCTGGGTGATTCCTTTATCTCATAGGAACAAAAACTTATCACGAGCCCCTCCCTGCCATGTGCCAAGGAGACCTCAAGTGAACAACGCCCATGTTCCTCTTGTGGTGGTCTGGGGACCCTTCCTGCTCTGCTCTTATCCCAGGGATAAGCTGAGGCTGGAGCTGAGGTTCACCCAGACCCACAGAGCCATTGAGCGTTGGGCATCTAAACAACTCTGTCTGTCCAGCAATCAGATCATGAAGGTCATATCATGAGGGAAATGTCTGGATACATGGGACTCTCCCCCACCGCACACACACTCACCTTCCACACACTGAGCTGACTAGAGATGGATAGGCCTTTGAAGTAAATAGTAGCTGTAAGTCCTGGCCACAGATTCTGGATGTCATCCCACAGGTACATGTTTAGTGTGGGTACAAGGTAGACATGGGCCATGTCTCCTGGGCTGTCCCCATGTAGTTGGTGATTGTCCACTGTCCAGTTAAGGGCTTTAGGGATTTGAAGGTTTAGGGCTTGGAAGGGGTGGTTCAAGGAAGGTTTCCTACAAACATTAGCCAAAACTAATGTTTGAGGAGGTGGAGCAGGCAGAGAGAAGAGGCTTCTGGAGATACAGGCTGGAGCTGGAGTTACATGGAGAGGCAGAAGAAGCTGCTGAGAGAGGCAGGGCAGGTTTCCCAGCAGAAACAACCAATGTGTTAAAAAAAAAAAAAAAAAAAAAAAAAAAAAAGCCCCAGCTCTGTCCTACCCTGTTTTGTGTTACTATCATAGAATACCCCAGTCTAGGAAGCTTTTGTTATTGTTGAGTTTTATATTTTTAAAGATTACTTTTATTTTTAAATTATATGTCTGTGTAGGTATGTGTACACATGATTGTAGGCACCCATGGAGGCAGGAAAAGGGCATTGGATCCCTTGGAGCTGGGGCCACAGGCCTTGAGCCATTGGTATCAGTGGTGGAGCTAAACTCAGGTCCTCTGGGAGAGCAGGGCTATTGATCCATCTCTCCAGCCCTAGGGTGGGGTGTTTTTAATGAGCAAAAATGTGTTGTCTCATAGTTCTAGAGGCCAGGAAGTTCAAGGTCAAAAAGATGCATCTGTGGACATCCTTGCTGTGTCATCCATGTCAGAAGACAGTTAGGCAAGGAACAGCACGAGGGGACTGGATTTGTCCTTTTATTAGGAACAGGCTCCTGCATCAACCACTGTTTGAAACTGGTGCCCACCCTCCCCCAGTACAGTCACTTTGGGCATGCTCCTTGGGGCACATATGTGAACAATGGCAGGCTCTCGGTCATTCACTCTCTTAATTTGCAAGTTTGGAAATTTAGGCCTGGAGAGGTCTCAGCTTTCTGAGGGATAAAATTGAGGATCCATGACCCAAATGTTAACCAAGTCCCTTGGGAGTTGTAATAGTTAATCACAGTTTTCTGATATAAAGGGGTTGTGAGTATACCCAGTTTGCTCTTGAGGGAAACAGTGAGAAAACCATCTGTCAAGGCCACTGATCTGGTTAGCAAGCATGAGTCAGGATTAGAACTCATACTACAGAGACCCCAGCCCTGCATGAAGTTCATTATGCCAATGTGGCCATCAGCTCCAGTCCTAGGTCCTGAGAAGCTGTCTAGGAAGCTCATTAGAGGGGGAGGAGTCAAATCTCCAAGGCCTCAGAGGGGCGGAGTCAAA
Source organism: Cricetiscus sungorus (assembly GCA_030556225.1). Classification (NCBI taxonomy): domain Eukaryota; kingdom Metazoa; phylum Chordata; class Mammalia; order Rodentia; family Cricetidae; genus Cricetiscus; species Cricetiscus sungorus. The sequence continues at coordinate 53,729,897 of JANBXA010000734.1, forward strand.
GCTCCAAGGCCATGCTGAACCAGGCATCTCTCCCTCTCTCTCTCTCTCTCTCTCTCTCTCTCTCTCTCTCTCTCTCTCTCTCTCTCTGTGTCTCTGTGTGTGTGTGTGTGTGTGTGTGATGTGATGATGTGATGAGCATGACGCATGACTGTGGAATCCAGAGGTTGAGACTGGTCTTCCTCCATCACTCTCCACCTTCTGTGTGAAGCAGGATCTCTTCCTGAAACTAGAGCTCACTAGAGTAGCTGGCTAGTGGATCCGTGGGGTCATCCTGTTTCCACCTCCTATGCTAAGATTACAGGTATATGTGTCCACACTGTCTTAGTTAGGATTTCTATTGCTGTGAAGAAACACAATTACCAAAAAGCAAGTTGGGGAGGAAAGAGTGTATTTGGCTTAAACTTCTATATTCCTATTCATCATTGAAAGAAGTCAGGACAGGAACTCAAACAGGGCAGGAACCTGGAGGCAGGAGCTTATGCAAAGGTCCTGGAGGGGAGCTGCTTACTGGCTTGCTCCACATGGCTTGCTCAACCTGCTTTCTTATAGAACCCAGGACCACCAGCCCAGGGATGGCTCCACCCAGAATGGGCTGGGCCCTCCCACAATCACTAATTAAGAAAATGCCTTACAGAAAGATCTTATGGAGACATAATAATTTTCTCAATTAAGATCCCTCCCTTTCAAGATAACTCTAGTTTGTGTGACATAGAGCAGCCACACACACACCCAGCTGTTCACATGGGTTCCAGGATCATAGTTCAGGTCCTCATGCTTTCACAGCAAGCACTTTCCCCACTGAATCATAATCCCAGTCTTGCCATGTGACCCAGTGTCCCTGTGCCCACATCATTCTGGGATCTTGTTACATGAAGATTTAGGGGTCTGACCTAGGCTCAAGCAATTTTTAAAAGGTTTAAATTTAAACCTAGTTATGGACTACATGTAAGATTTCAATCCATGTGCAAGTGTGTACCGATCAAATCAGGGTTATTGGCATGCCCATCACCTCAAACACTGATCTTTCTCTGTTAGGAACAGGCAAAAATCCTTTCTGCCAGTCCTTTGAAATGATCAATTAATTGATGTCAACTGTAGTTATTGTGCTGTGGGCCCTGGGATTTCGTAGCAGTCCACAAATAATGGTGGAACATTTAGCAGGGAATCTGGATGTCTTCTTGGGTCCTATGTCTACCATCTCGCCCCCCCCCCGCCCCCCTCCACACATGCAAACCCACCCAACTTCCTCCGGGCCCAAGCCATTCAGTGTTGCCTTTAAACCAAGAGGGATTTTCCATGAGGACACTGAACCCCATAGGTGGTAGCTGCCCACTGAATCACTGGTTGCTGGTAGGTTCTGGGGTGTCAGAGGAAGAGCTGGGACTGATGCAAGCCAGATGCGACAACAGTATTTAAAGTGACTCTCCTTTCCCTTTGGTCCCTGCAGGTGCTGAACCAGCACTTGTACAAAACTCAGTGGTCCCTTAACATGGCCTGCTTGTCCCTCACTCCAGTCTGAACTTGTGCAGGGAGTCCCTCTTTCTATCTCAACTTTCTTCCCTCTACCCTCTCCCATATGTACTTAAGCTTGCCTCCTCTATTTTCTTCTGGAAGGTAGTATCAGCCTTGGAATCTACCCCATCTTCCTAGGCAGAAGGCAGCTCCTTAGAGTAATGGCTTTCACTGTGGGTCCTGAACTAGCCAGACCCACTGGCACACAGCCTGGTCTTTTCAGGTGGTTCTGATTCCTGCTCGCATTTGGGACCTGCTATCCTGGGAGTAAGAGCAGGCATCAGCCCTAGATTGCAAGCCTGGTGACAGAACCCTCTGGGTTTGTCCCATGTCTCAACATAGGAGGAGGAGGAGGTTCCTGCAGGAGATCTGTGCATAGAGTCCTTCAGCACTGACTTCCAGGCCCCCTGTTGTCTTGAGATGTGCTCACCAACCTCTCTTGACCTCAGGCCAAAATGCCCCTGGCAAAATGCTGTTCGATATCTCCTGGACCAGGCTGCACACTGCAACCTCCGATGTTTCCATGGACACCATTAGCTGGCCACAGAGGTCTGGCTTTAGAAATGGAGTCTAAACAAGCAGAGCAATTTTGAAGCCATAATTGTAGCCAGTGAGGCCCTGTGAGTTTTAAAACAGAGGCCTTGCTGTGGCCACATTTTCTGGATCAGGACAACTGGGAAGAGGCTTAGAAGGTAAATAGTGCTGTGGCTGGAGGTGGAGTCAGACCCAGGCACACACCCTCCAGACCCATTTCTTTGCAAACCCTGTGACCCAGGGGCATTGGTACACTTCTCATTCAGCAGCCAGTCCCAAGCATTTCATAGCTGCAGACCAGCTGTGTGTGTGTGGGGGGAGGGGTGGCGGGCACTGGTAGAGGAACTGGATACAGGCCTTGCCCCTAGACTGAGCAAAAACCTCATGCTAATGTTTAAGGAACACCTGCTGTCTTAATCCATCCTCGATGCTGTAGCAGAACACTTGAGACTGAGTAATTTATGAAGAACAGAGATTTATTTCTCTATATTCTGAAGGCCAAGATCTATTGCCAGCAGCATCCCAAGATAGCATCTTGAATTCTGTAGTCTTAGGACAGGATGAACACTGTGTCCTCACTGGGCAGGGGAGCAGAAGGAAGAGAACCCAGCCCCATGAGTTCTTGGAATGGCAACATGAATCTACTCTTGATGGTGGAGCCCATGTGACCTAACCCCTCCAATCAGGCCCCACCTTCTAACGTGTCTGAGACTCCTACGGATCAACACGGTGGACACATTTAAACCACAATACCTACTATGTGCTACTTTATTTCAACCATTGGTTCTCCCACACTTACTTGTTTAATTCTCACCAGGCATTGCAACAATTCCAGTGTGTTACTAGTGACTTTACAAGAGCCTTTAGAAACTAATCTTCCTGTGAAAGTAGAGCCATGAAGAGGTTAGGCAGCCTGAGCTGGCCAGGGCAGTATTCCAAGTGGAACACGGGACATCTGCCTCCTGTGTTCCTGACTGGCTTTAGGTCCCAGAGGGCTCTGCTCCCTCCTTCTCTAGAGGTGGGTTAAGTGTGGAATCAGGAAGCACTCCCCTCCTGGAGATGTGACAGGTCAGTTCCAGTTTGTTTAAGTATGGCATTTCAATTATTCACTTTGTGAGTGAGCATGCCTCTGTGTGTGTGTGTGTGTGTGTGTGTGTGTGTGTGTGTGTGTGTGTGTGTGTGAGTACGAGTGTATTGGGGATGACTTCCTTAGCATGGGTGAGCCAGGCAGATGGTTTTGAGTCTGTGAGTCTTAGACCTGGCCTATGGAGTCTGTCCATCTGCTTCTACCCTGTAGTCACGGCTCGACCATTCCGAATGGGCTCAAGAACCCAGGCTAGTGGGTGTGGTCTCAGACATGGGACATTTAGGTGCAAGCAACTTACACACCAGTGCTACTGCCTAGTTATTATTCAGCCAGTTGGTGCAGGGAGCCTAATAGTTTCTGGGTAGAGACAGGAGCATTGACAAGGAAGCAAGGGCTTCTGGAATGAGTCCTTCATTATGAGTTATCCAACCACTGAGGTATTCCAGGTGGCCTGAGTTAACCTTGAGCATAGCCTAATGACATAGTGAACAGAAAAGAGGGCCCAAGAGGATCTATTATAAAAGGGGTGTGACACCAGCTGGATCATGTGCTAGGGCAGTGTGTGGGAGGGTGCAAAAGCCCCTGGTGTGTGGAGTGAGCAACCCTGTGCCCCTCTCAGAAATTTAAGCTTTATCTCCCCTATAAACAAGAAAATTCAGTCTTGGGGATTTACCCAAGGCAGCCAAAAACATGTGAGCACAAACAGAAGTGTTTAAGACATCTAGTACACAAAGGCTTTATTCCTGATATTCTTAAACTGGAAACATCCCACATGTCCATCCACAGGACAAATGATGGCCCATAGTGGATCACTTACTGTACAAAAACAGAACATAAACCATCACTATATATAGCCTCACAGGAAACACTTTCAAGTCGTGGGCTGACTGGAGTATGCTATACACAATGCGACTCGGTTGTAGGATGCTCCAGAAGAGACAAAACTAAGATGAAGAACCAGAGCTGTGGTTACAGTAGGATCCGTTTGGAGAGAGTCTCAGGGAAACTCCTGTGGTGGTTGTGCCCTGAGTCCTGATGTGAGGTTCCATCCACACAGGTAGAAAAGTGTACCAAAATCCTTGGGATAGCAGGCCTAAGACCTGTGCATTTACTTGTATGAAAATTTACTTAAAAAACATAAACACATATGGGACTCTGGGTAATGACATACATGTTGAAGTGTTTCTAGGAAAAGCATATTGCTGCCTTTGCCTCATGTGGAAATGTACCTACAAAGTCAGGTGGGTAGACAGGTGGCTAGATGGCTGGATGATGATTAAAATTAGGCCAAATGTTAGTTTTCGTGAGCCTGTGGGTGTTCACTTTGTTTTTTCAACATTTCTGTGTGTTTGAACATTTTTGTAACAGAATGTTATTGGGGAAATAACTGGTGCTAATTGCATTTCTTGGCTGGACCCTACCTAACGCAGTCTATGTGTTTTATACATGAATTTACTCAAGGGTTCTTCCACTGATTGACATCTGGACTGCCGTCACTCACTGTCAATAGCAAGGTTCCATCCTTATTTGTTTTGTTGTTTGTTTTTTGTTTTTTTGTGCACATGAAAAGAGTGCCTAACTCAGACAAAGACTTGGAAGTGTTTAGTTGACTGAAAAGGTCTCTTTCTCTTTGTAAGGGGCTAGATGAACTGGGCTCAGAGATGGGGAGGGTTTTCTTGGGATCACTTGTCCCCATGTTTGAACTGGGAGGCTTTCCCAGCCTCCAATGGATGCCTAGAAATGGCAGAGGCTGAATTACCTCAGGGTGGTCAGCTCTGTTGTGGGAAGGGCAGTGGTTACCCCACTGTCAGCTGCACCATAGCATGGTCTCTGTACTAACTCAGATCTCAGGGGTGCAGCTGAGAGGTGGAAGGTAGAGAGGATTGGCGGCCTGTCCCCTAAAATACATGTTCAGGTCCATCATTGAGCACTGATGATAACAGCATGTGTGGGGGTGGGGGGGCAGGATAATAGAGATCCTGTTGCCTGCCTTTCTAGAGGAGGACCTGCTACTCTGAGCTAGAAGGACCACCCACAGAATTCTTGGGCTGCCTCAGGCAGGCAGGGGCCCAAAGGCATCCTGAGCTGGGGAGGCTGGACTCCACTCCCCATTTAGCAGCATCTTTGCTGCTAAGAAAATGGAGAGAGGACTAGAGACAGGGAGACTCTGGGAGGTAGATGGTTAACGTGGGGGAGGCCTGACGTTGATGGGGGGGGCAAGGAAGTCAGGAGGGTGGATCTGCAAACAGGAAGGAGGCTTAAGGATCTTATGGATGGTTGGAGCTAAGAGGTTCATTCTGGTAGCACTGCTCACCATTTAGCAACCAAAGAATGGGGTAGAGAGCAGTGGTGGACAGATTTTCAAACATAATGAGTGTCAGAGGGAGTTCTTGATGCCTTAAAGGTACTATATATACATATATGTTCTGATGTAGGAAAAAAGAAACCAACTAAGCCCTCCTGTTTTCCTCCTAAACCCTTAAGCTTAATTTCAAATTTGAATACCCTAATTGCAAATCCAAACTCTCTTAAATAGTCTCATTATAACTCATTTTATTAAATTTCTTTAAGCATTTTTGAAGTGCATTTGCAAGTGGATGCTTCCTGTGTCTGCTTGGAGTACTTCCCATGCCTGACCTAGCAAGCAAAACCTTTCCAAGCACTTAACTAACTCCTGCAAATTTAATAACTCGGAATCATAAATACAGTGAATACCTGATCCTCATAAACATTTCAATAAACTGTTTACAAAACTAATCAAATTATCTTACAACTTTTAATTTAAAATCACAAGTCTCAAATCAATTACCCAATTACACATTTACAATGTAATCCAAAATATGTCAAATTCTCTTTTACATTGCAATCCCAGCAAATACCAAATATCCAGTTGACCCTTCAATTGATCACAAATGCATTAATATTAGATGTTTAGTTGATTTTGTTATTCCTGTATTTAATTTATATCTTCCAGGAATTTTAAAGGATGGCCCTCCTTTTTTCTCATCACAGGAGAACTGAAGCTATTACGGACTACAGACTCGCATTTCAAGCCAGGTCTGTGACCACAGGGTAGTTCTCATCCCCTGGCTCTAGTTGCTTGTTATAGTTTGGATGTGAAATGTCCCCCTAGGCTCAAATGTTTGAACATGGGCCTCAGCTGGTTGCAACGTTTTGGAAGGTTGTAGAAACCTTTGGAAGGTGTAGCTCTGGGGTGGGGCTTCCAGGTTCAGCCTAAACTGCCTCTGTTTCTTGATACACAGAGATGTAACAGGCCATGTAGCCAGTTCCTGCTGCCTCCATCGGATTCCCAGCCACAGTGCTTCACCAGGTTATGCACTGAACCGTGAGCCCCAACCCCCACCTTCACTCCTAAGTGGTTTCCTTCCAGGCCTTCTATCGGTGGTGAGAAAGACAACCCACAGGTATGACTGGAGACTCCAGCCTTCATCATCCTGGCTCAGTCGACTTTGCACTTTTTAATGTGATATTAGTGCATCCCAAGCACACGCTGTTTGATGTGTCTGGACTCACAGCTCAGGTGCTTTATATTCCAATGACATCATTGCCTGAACAAAAAGCCTGCTTGGATTCTCTGATTGCCCCCTGCCCCATTGAGACCACACTATGTTCTGTGTTATCCAAATAATCACTTGGTTCACTATCTCCTGGAATTCTCTCTTCTTTTCTAATTTCTCCTCTCTGGCAGGGCCAGCATTTGTAACAAGATGCAGTGATTGGATTCAATCTGACCCCATGCCTTTGCCTGGCAAGTCGATAAACTAAATTTAATGGCATTCTCTCAGAGGTGGGCCAAGTCAGGAGAGATGTTATGGCGGCCATGAAGGTCATTAAAGAAAATGGTGGTAGGGAAGAATGGACTGACAGTTAACTCCATGCTGGCACTCACAGTCAGACCCTGCTCCCAGTCAAAGCCTGGCATTGTAGACTCTACAGACACTAGAGCTAGCCCATTCCTGCCCATTGTGGAGTTCCTCTAAAAGCCTTTGCTTGGAAACTGCTGGGTCCTGGCCAGGCCCCTCTCTGAGCTACACTGGGTGTGGCTCTCTTCCTTTCTGACTACCTGCCTTTCCTGTTCTCCTGCCATAGATGTCCATACTGAGGCAATGTGGGAAGGCTATCCCTCTACTGCTCCTGAGCCCTGTCTTCTTCCCAGAAGTCTATCCCAGGAGATCTCTTGCATGTGTCATCCTGTCTCTGTGTCTGAAGGACTAGTCCTGGTAGAGGGAAGGGGCAGCAGGGTGGTGGGGTTGGCTCACTCCCTGACTGGCTCTTGCCAAGGACCACCTGTTCCAAGTGGGACACGAAGAAGTCTTTGGCACAAGGTGGCTGGAAATTTCACAAGTGGTGACCTGGGAAAATGTCTGGGTGGATGACAGCACCTTTAGTCATATGCATCTGAAGGGCTGAGGGAACAGTGCCAAGGAGGAGGATGGTGAATCTGGCTGGTTTTTAAGAAGGTGTGACACCCTGCAGAGGGACAATGAGAAACTGAGAGCAGTTAAACCATAGTTAGGAGCTAAGGGTGAGAGCTGAATCTTTGGTTGATTGTAAAAGAAAGTCTGGTTTTTGCAATGAAAGCAGAGTCAGAGCTTAGAGGTGCAGAGAGCACCTAATGTGAAAATTCTTTGCCACGCAGGTCTGCTGCGCTAAGGCCAGGCTCTGGTTAGGAAACCTGGAACCCCCCCAAACTGCTAGTGCTTCTAGAATCCGTGTATCTCTTTAGTAGAACTGTAACATTGTCTTTGGAGGAGATAATACAAGCACTTCTCATGTTCTGGGCCTTGAGAACAGTGCCCTGATTCTACATCTGACAGGGCAATCACAGGCTTACATCTCAGCACAACCTGGTTTGGACTTTGCTAATTCTGATTGAGGGAGGGAGGAAACAATGTTTCAGAGAGGTGCAAGAGTTAAGGGGCGGGTGCTGACACAAACCAGTAGAAATAAACAGCTGAGGGTGATGGGGGTTGTTCTTCTGCATGTAGGTTTCTCTTATTGGTTGATGAATAAAACACCCATTGGCCAGTAGAGGCAGGAAGATAGGCAGGGCCAGTGGATCAGGAGAACACTGGGAAAAGGAAGGCCTTGAGGAGAGGCCAAGTAGCCACTAAAGGAGTAACAGGTCCAGGCATTCTCCTGTAAGCCAAGACAACGAGAAAATACATAGATTAATAGTTATTGGTTAATAATTAAGAGAGAAGTAGCCAGTAAGAAGCCTAAGCCGTCAGCTAAACAGTTTTATAATTAACTTAGCATCTGTGCACTTATTTGGGGCAAAGCAGCTGTGGAATCAGGCGGGACAGAAACCTCCATCTTTATTGGGGAGAACCAGAATTCAAGCTCCGCTCAGCTAGAGTCCCAGTCCAATGCTCTTCTCCCCATTTCTCCCTGAATGCCTCTGAAGATGTTCAACACATCAGGGTCTGATGTGTTCCAGTCGCTCACTCTGCCTGCATCACTTAATTAATTCATCTACCATCTAACTGGCCGGGAGGACGAAAAAGTGAGTCAGCTGACATTAGGAGGCACTGGCTCCCAGCTGCTGCCTCCCGCCAGCCAGAGCTGCTCTATATTTGAAGGTCAGATGTCAGAGCCCAGCTGTTCATGTGGAATTTAACCACCAGGGCCCACATGACTGCAGGCAGTCAGACAATGGGGAACGGACATAGCCACAGACTGGGGGTCCTAGGCGCTCAGAATGGCACAGCCACCTCTCCATCTTCTCATGTGGGTCTCACATGATTTAAATATCACAGCCATAGGAACCAGGCACCTTTCAATGCCACCTCCATTCAGGGTTGGATGGACCCTTGAGGCAAGCACTGGCAACAGGTGGATGAGAGAATGAGGTTTCATGGCTGCAAATACCCAGCACCCCAGTGTTCTAAAGGGAAGGGGTGCAGTGTCATCTGAACTAAGTGTAGCCCTTCTGCTGTCTGTTGCCGGAGAACAGGCTGAAGGGATCTCCCCAGGCTTATTGGACAGTGTTTCTGAGAGAAGGAGGTAGAGGACGGTGAAATGCCATGCAGATGGTAGAGTGTGATGTCATTTTTTAGTAAAGGGTCTGCAAAGTGGAGTAAGATACTGTTACAGTTGCTATTATTGTCCCTTCTTCCAGAGATGAAAAGAGAGTCATCTGCCAACTCCAGGAGGCAGGATAAGGGAACAGTAGGCTGTTGGGACACTAATGGGAGGAAGAATTTCATTGCAGTTTTATACCAAGGCAGAGGGGTGTCAGAAGAGGCAGCGAGCTTGCCAGGCTGGGTGTGTGTGAGCCCAGGCTGGCTTGTCGGGAACACGGAGAGAGCCTTGCAGCTGCTAGAAGGAGATTTTTCACTCAATTCTTTCTGGGCCACTTTCAGGTTTGTTGGTAGTTAGGGATGAAGGGAGATAAAGGAAAGAAGGTGGAAACAGGAGGCATGGGTTCTAGGTTCAGAACTGACTGGGCCCCAGTTTGCAGACCCTCACCCTCCCTCTGCTCCCACATGCCCCATCTCCACCCTCGTTCTGAATGCCTGGGACCAGCTCTGAATTCCAGTTGTCTTTTCAAATGGCTTTTAATGTGGGAGGCCAGATGCTGGAGATAGCCTGGGGTTGCTTGCCCTACCTTCTAGGTGATCTTCACAGTCCCTTCTAGCACAGGAGAAACAGTTTGGAAAGTGCTTCTTAGAAATCAAGAACTCTTGCTTCAATTCTGAGTGTTTACCAGCCTTTCTCAGTATCAGGATGGGTTCCACTCTGCAGATTTCCAGATCTGTCCATCTGTCTATCCATCCATTCTTTTTTCCTTTGTTAAGTCCCAATTCTGTTACCTGGATTCAGCACTTTAGAGCTCTATCCTCTGATCCTCCCCCATCCTTCTTCTTGGGCCTAGATACAGAAGTTGGAATGTGTGTTTGAGCAGAAAATAACTTGATCAGTGTCCCTGGATCTGCCAACAGTAGATTGAGAAGAAGTTGTCCTAATTATAAAAACATGCCCTGCATCCCTGGGGAAATCAGTCCACGTAGTTATCCTGGGGTTGCAATTAGTCTCTGAGGAGCCATGTCCTAGCCTGGGCTGTGGTAAGGAGTAGAGCTGCCAAACTGACTTAACAATACAAGCTCAGCCCTGCCCAAGCACAGTGGGCTTAGGTCCCTACTTTATCACTCCCCGTTTTGCAGCTGATCTTCGGAGAAGTGGAGACAGGTGATTCCCTGGGATCACACAGGAGACTGAACTCACCAGCTGCACACTGCTCCTTGCTGAGCAGGGACAGCCTAGTGCCCAAGGTAGACATTGTAAGTGTTTCTCCCAGATCCCCCAAGTACCACTGGTTGGATCTGTGGCTCTTGGAACTGGGCCTATTTCTTTCTTGTACTTGCTTCCAATGGACATCACCTATGGTGGTCCTTCAGCTGCCTGCTCTGGGCTACCAGGAAATCTTGTCTTATATGTGCAGCAAAGCTGAAGAACCTGGGAATCCATTTTCCTTTTAGTTAATGACTGTCAAGTACAGTGTGGTCTTTGCACAGGACAAGCTGTGGCTTAACACGCACTTCAGAGGCCTGAGGGATTGGCAGCTTCCTTCCCAGGGAGCCCCTTGTTGGCTTCCTCCTTTCTTGCTTGCTCATGCTTCCCGGGTGCTTTTCCTGGGAGCAGTCTTGATGAATTATTTGTATGTGGAGTTTGGTCCCAAGAGTTCCTTTTGTTTCTCCAGCTTCTAAGCCAGGCCCTGATTGGGTATGAGCTCAGAGACAGTGAATGGAGCAACTGATGAACCTACAGGACTTTAGGGACCAAGCCCGACTCCTCATCCACAGATGAAGAAACAGGCCCAGTGCAAGGAAGGCAGCTGCCCTCAGTCCAGGCCGGACCCAGAACCCTGGTGTCGTGGACTGTCAGGTCAGGGGCAGCCCCACTGCTGAGAAGCTTGCTTCCCCCGGAAGACCTTGTTGAAAAAAAGGGCTAGCCAAAGGAGCACACCCTGAGCAGAGCCAAAGAAGCACACTTTGCCCCTGGAGTCAGAGCCAGTGAAAGAAATACACCCTGCTCCTAAAATCAGAGCCAAAAGGACCAGTGAAAGAAACACACTTTGGACCTGAAACCAGAGCCAAATCTGACCCTAAACCTGTGCAGAAAACCAACCAATCCCTGAGCATGAGATCTAACCAGTCTGAACTCAGGGATTGAAATCTGACCAATCCCCACCCTGGAAACCCCCCAGGAAAAACTGCGCCCCTAAAAATCCCTATATAAACCCTGTGTCTGTTCAGCTTGTGGCTGCTCCAGCCACCGGGCTGTCCTCTGCCACCCTGGAAGAAGGCAGCCATTCTCTTGAATTCTTCCTTCCCAATAAAGCTCCTGAATGAGGTTTGGGTGAGACCTTCTTTCCCCAGAATGGAGTGGAGGAGAGAAGTAACCACTTTTCGCCAGAGCCAGAACAGAGCAGAGCAGAGCAAGAAGAACAGGGCTAACTTCCTCTAGTGAAGCAGAGATTTAACACTCTGGTATACAGGAGCCAAGAGCTGTAACAGCTTCTCTGGGGAAGCCCTCCCCTGCCAGAGCTGAGCTGATACACTGGGAAAGACTTTCCCTGAAGCAGGGCTATAAGCTGCTACACTTACTGTGACCTGTGGTATTCCTTGACTCTGGATTGCCAGAATACCTTTCCATCCGAGCTGTCACACTCAGAATTCTGTGGCTCCAGAGTGCCAGAGTCCCTTTCCATTAGAGCCTCTACAATGCTTACAGGCCTGTCATAGAGGAGGCAGTAAGTGTCCAGGACCTCTGAAGGTAAAGGATAGAACAGTGAGGATTTACAGGGGAAACATCTTGCCCAGGCTTAGGAGGAGGGTGTTGGGATCTCTTGGAGTAAGAATGTTTAGGTTGAACCTGGAAAATGAACCATAAGTGAGCAGGTAGAGAGTACAATGACATTCCAAGCAGAGGAACCTGCAGGGGCCAAGGCAAAAAGAAAAAAGGGAAGGAAGGAGGAGAAGGAGGAGAAGGAGGAGGAGGAGGAGGAGGAGAAGGAGAAGGAGAAGGAGAAGGAGAAGAAGAAGAAGAAGAAGAAGAAGAAGAAGAAGAAGAAGAAGAAGAAGAAGGAGAAGGAGAAGGAGAAGGAGAAGGAGAAGGAGAAGGAGAAGGAGAAGGAGAAGAAGGAGAAGAAGGAGAAGAAGGAGAAGAAGAAGAAGCTGGACAATGTAGGTTCTCCCACATTCTGTTGGCATAACAAAATACCCGGGTTCTGAAGGTTGAAAGTCCAAGATTGGGCAGCCCCTTTTTTTGGGGGGGCATCTCTAGTAGGGCGTTGTGATAGTGGCATTGTAGTGGGAGATTGTGCCATAGGAAGAGGTCACATTCAAGTCAGGAAGTCACAGAGGAGCAAGGTTCACTCTTAGAATGCCTCACGTGTGAGAAAAGTCACTGTCCTGTGAGATCAAGTGTGCCGAGATCAGCTCCCACATGACCAATCTACCTCTTGAGGGTCTCACCTCCCGATATTGCAAGACCCAGAACAAAACTTCCAACACATGAACCTTTGAGGGACAGTGTTCAAGCAGAATGGTCACAAGGCAGGTTGGACAGGACATCCCAACTAGGACTGTCCTCACAATGGTCCTCAGTAGGACTGGGACAGAAGCCTGAGAAGGGTAGCAACTGCAGGTGGGAGTTCACTGCCGCCTCCCAATAAAGGCTTGGGTTCTGAGGGGCTCCTGGGAGCCTCAACCCACTCCCCCACAGAGCACCCTCAGGCCAAGTTTCTCTCTGGGCTGGTCCCTCATCTTAGAAGTCTAAAGGACAAGACTCTGGGCACGGGTGACCTCACAGAGGGCTTGGATTTTATTTTTTAATAATTCTCACTACTTAATTTATTTATTTGTGTGTGTGTGTGTGTGTGTGTGTGTGTGTGTGTGTGTGCTCATGAGCATGTGGCAGGGCATGTGGAGGTCAGAGGGAAACTTATAGGAGTTGGTCCTCTCATTCACTATGTGGGTCCCCCAGGATTAAGTTCAGGTCATCAGGCTTGGTGGCAATTACCTTTACCTACTGAGCCATCTCAGCACCCCCAGGCTAAGATTTCTGATGCCTGGAAACCTGTGGATCAGGTCTGAACCTAGTAAGTGGGATGGCTGGGAAAGACTGGAGGGTCTGCCAGGAGCAGAGGAGGAGGAGCTCATTGTAGCTCTGCATCCACTGCTTTTTGAAGAAGGCTGCTTGGGTACACTGGTTTATAACACAGGGACATGAATTAAGAACAGTTTTGGTCCTGGTGATAATCTGTTCTGTATCTCAGTTGTAATTCTAAAATTTTCTTCTTTTCCCATTTTTCTTTCTTGGTTCTGTTTTGTTAGAGAAAGGTCTATCTACACAGCCCTGGCTGGCTTAGAACTAAATATGTATACCAGATTGGCCTTGGACTTATTTTTTAGTTTTTATAATTACATTTGTTTATTTGTTTGTGTGTGTGTTTTATAATTACATTTGTTTATTTATTTGTGTGTGTGTGTGTGTGTGTGTGTGTGTGTGTGTGTGTGTGTGTACATGCACAAGTTTGCCCCAGTGCATATGAGGAGATCAGGAGATAACTTGTAATATAACTTTTACCACATGGATCCTGGGGATTGAACTCAGTCAGGCTGTCAGCAAGTGCCTTTACCCACTAGACCATCCTGCCGGCCCTTGACCTTGAATTTCTGATGATCTTTCCAAATGCTGACCTGATAGGTATGACTCACCATGCCTGGCTAAGTCTCCTGTTGTGGAATAATCTTTTTGTATACTGTGAAGATGTGTCTTTGCCAAGGCACCTTCAAATTGGTTTAATAAAGAGCTGAATGGACAATAGCTAGGCAGGAAGAAGTTAGGTGGGACTTCCAGGCAGAGAGAAAGGAACAGGAGATTAATCTATGTGCAGGAGAGACACCCAAGGACATGGAGAGGAAACAGGAGGTACAAGATGGAAGAGAGGTAAAAAGCCATGAGGCAAAACATAGAATAATATAAATGGGTTAATTCAAGTTATAAGAGCCTAAGGTATAGACCGAGCTTTCATAATTAATAATAAGTCTCTATGCCATGTTTTGGGAGCTGGGAATACAGAGAAAGCCTGCTAGTCTCCTTTTTTAAAAAATAGCATAGAATTGGGTTAACTTTAGTAACAACACAGTTCTGGTTATAAAGCTGTGGGCAAGAGGCTGCAGCCAGAGGAGGGAAAGAGAACCCTAGAACAGGACCTCAGCTCTGATGGAGGGTGGGGGGTTGACTTAGGTGCCTTTGTTAGCTGCTGAGAGAAGTAAGCGGTTTTAGGGAATGGATGCTCTGCTTTGCTGCTGTTGCTGTGATAAACACCATGACCAAAAGCAACTTGAGGAAGAAAAGGTTTATTTGGCTCACAGGTTCCGGTCCATCACCCATGGAAGCCAAGGCAGGAACTCAAGGCAGAAGCTTGAAGCAATAACCATTGAGGAATGCTGCTAACTGGCTTCTTCCTCTGGCTGGATCAGCTAGCTGTCTAACACACCTAATCTCACCTGCCCAGGGATGGCTCCATCAATTAGCAATCAAGGAAATGCTCCAAAGACAAACTAATGGAGACAATTCTTCAACTGAGGTTCCCTCTTCTCAGGTGTCTCTAAGTTTGCATCAAATTGACAGCCAAAGCTAACTATGACAGGGACTGTGGTGGTGGTTTGAATGGTATGACCCCCCTTTTTGGAGGAAGTGTGTCACTGTGGGGGCATGGTTTGAGGTCTCCTATGCTCAAGCTACTCCCAATGACACAGTTCACTTTCTGCAGCCTTAGCATCAGCTCCTTTGCCAACACCGTGTTTACCTGAACGATAACTACAATAATGGACTAAACCTCTGAACTGTAAGCTAGCCCCAATTAAACATTTTTCTTTATAAGAGTTGCCATGGTCATGGCGTCTCTTCATAGCAATAGAAACCCTAACTAAGACAGGGACAAACTCCTATTTTAATGTACTTCTACCGTCCTTTTGTGTTTTTCCAGCCAGAACTATATGGAAAAGCTGAGCGTGCCCAGAAGTGTTCTGTCCACCATCCTTATCATGGGAATGGAGTATGTCCACAATGCCCCTGCTTAAGCATGGCTCCAGATGGGTTTCCTTCTTCAGTCTAGGAATGTATTCCTTAGCTGACTGTGCCCAGGAATGTGCCCGATTCTATACTGTTTTTCTCTATGACTATGCATAGGCTCCATCATTAAAATCCCCAGATTTTAATGTTCGGAGAGGGTGTTACTTTGGAAACGAGCCCTCTGCTCTCCTTACCTGTTGTAGGCAGCATGTCTTTCTCCACTCTATTTCTTGGCCATGCATGTACCATGATGTGAAGCCCTTACATTTGACTATGGTTTCTTGGATGAAATTTGGGGCAAGGCTCACTTTGCACCGAGGCTGTCACTCATTGCAGCTAGTCTACCAGGCATGTCCATGTGTGGGACACTAGGTATATAATGTAGTATAATCCAAAAGTTTTCACAGTAGCCCTTGATGTAGATTAGTTGGGTAGCGGTAATCTATCTCAGTTGGTAGAGCGCTAGCCTAGTGTGCACAAAGCCCTGGGTTTAACACAGTTAACCTTGGCTACACAGAGTTTGAAGCTAGCTCCATGAAACATTGTCTCAAAGACAAAACAATACAAAACCAAATAATAATAATAATAGCTGTGTGGGTCATATTCCTGGGACTGCCTGGACTGAAAGGCATCTAACTTCTCCCCCATAAAGCTGATAGTGTCCAAAGGCATACCTCATGCCTCTGTGGGCATGAAGTATGTCTCCATCATGTTATGGAATCTAGTTTTCCTTCTCTTGAATCTGAACTGATGGTTCAGATTAAAGGCGTTGGTGGTGCACGCCTTTAATTCCAGCACTTGGGAGGCAGAGGCAAAAGTATCTCTGTGAGTCTGAGACCAGCCTGGTCTACAAAGTGAGATCCAGGACAGACTCCAAAGCAATACAGAGAAACCCTGTCTTGAAAAACAAAAACAACAACAAAAAGTTCAGTGAATCTGAACTTGGACATGTGAACAACGGAATTAGCATGATGTTTTTAGTCTTCCACACCCTAAAGCTAAGAAGACTAGAAGCTGCTGCACTTCCCTTTGGAAGCCAGTCTCCGGGTCGGAATTACTCTGAGACCCCAAACTAACCATGTAGGGGGAGGATGTGGAGGGCCCCAAATGGTGACATAGGAAAGTGAGTCTTCAGGAGTGGTTGAAGCCAGCTACACAGTCAGCTTCATGCAGCCCAGGGAGTCACCTCAGGTGATGCCAGGAATAGCAGACTCCTGCAGCTGGACTCAGCCAACTCACAGAAATGCAAGAATTGTTTTTATTACTATGTACTGTGGGTGGCAATAGCCTAAATGTCTAATTGAAAGAAGTTTTCCTAACCATGAGTCTTTGGCAACAGAGAGAATGGGTAGCATGGCAACAGTCTGGGACCCAGCATGGCAGCTGGTTTGTACAGTGTTTCCTAGCCTCACCTAGGAAGGCACTACTCCACAATTGCTCTGCCTTCAGGAGTGTTACTGCGAGGGCCACTCTACCATGGCGCCTGCCAGTAAAGGACAGGGGAGGGGACTGGAGCACAGCTCCATCAATCAAGGCTTTCGTAGGCAATTTTAAGACGATGTCTTAGTTACTTTTCTATTGCTGTGAAGAGACATATGACCATGGCAACTTACAAAAGATAATGTTGAACCCTGGCCTAGACATTTGTTTAAAATGGAAACAAATGTCACCTGGCCTAGAGTATGGAAGGAAAGGGCCCAGGGAGGAAGACAGGTGCAGACAAAGGCCCCAGAAGAGGAACCCTGTCAGCTTCTGGGGAAGGGGTGCTACTGGAGATGGGGAAGGTGGCTGGTTGCCTTTAGAGAATACTTCAGGTCTCCTGAGAAAAGGGGAAGCCAAAGGCCTGTGTGGAAAGCCTTGGGGTCTGAAAGTGGGGGAATGATGGGGAACAGGCCACATCTGGGGGGCTCTGCATGCTGTACTTAGAGAAGGGATGGGTGTTCTGTGCCAGGCTCTGCTACTGGCCACCTGTGTGGGCTGGCACAGAACCCTGGTTACTTTTCAGAACCCTGAGGGACCTCTGGTCTTAATGAGCAGATGTCTAGTGAGTCTGTGGTCTCAGGGTCTCAGGAATCCCAGGGATAACAAAGCAGTGTCCCTGCCTAGATCTAGTGACTCCTGGCCTGGGAGTGATGGCAGATTCATGGTCCATTTGAATACAGTGCAGTAGGGCTGAGTTTGGGCATGGGAGAAAGGCCGCCCTTGCCCCAGTTCGAAGAGGGGAGCCTCAGGTGTGGCTGTGAAGCTGGGAGGACCACTGCCACATGAAACCCATAGCTAATTGGGTGCCACATAGTCTTCAGAGTAAAGGGTCAAACATTGGCTTAGTGGTTCTAAGCACATGGTCCTAATGATTTGTGCCTGTGGCACCCAGAACTTTCTAAAAATGCAAACTCTAGGACTTCTGCCAGTTCCTGTGCATCAGATTCTCCAAGGTATCCTGGAGTCAGCGAGGGGCAATGGAGTCCTTGAATGACTTTGGTGCCCATTAGTCTGTCCATCTGTATTAGGTGATGCTTATCTGCTGGCTGGAGGCTTCAGGAAATAGTTTTCAGTTTGTAGCAGGCGATTGGGAATTATCAATCAGTCCCACAGATTGGATAGGGGCTTGTTCTAATTCTCCATCAACTGCTTGGTCCATTGGTTTGATATTGGCCTCTGGTCCTGTGGCATACCCCTCACTTGGCTCTAAACAAGAAGGCCATTCCAGCTCCTTCTGTGTCTGAGTGCATCTCTCCT
Source organism: Cricetiscus sungorus (assembly GCA_030556225.1). Lineage (NCBI taxonomy): Eukaryota > Metazoa > Chordata > Mammalia > Rodentia > Cricetidae > Cricetiscus > Cricetiscus sungorus. The sequence continues at coordinate 53,747,877 of JANBXA010000734.1, forward strand.
ACACTGGCCTCAGTTTCCTCCTTAGGCAATGACTGCCAATGTTGTAGATGCTGGTGACTACACTTACAGGGTTAGGGCTAACTGTGCACTGTGCCTGCAGAGGCAACACAGGGAGCAGAGAGCGAGCAGTAGGCTCTGTCATAGGCCAGGGCAAGCTGGAGTAGGGCCGTAGGGAAACAGCAGATGTCCATTCTCCTGGGACTAGGGCATGCTAACTGAGTCAATCCCCATCAATTCTTCAACCCTCCCCAAATGAACAGATGAGATGTGTCAACGCTTCTTCAGATACTCATACTCATACAGCTGCTCTCACCCCCATAGAACCTGGAATTGCTGCCCTGGGGGAACCAGATGTGGCTTCTGGGAAGGCACATCAGGTGGATCTAGAGAGAATGTTTCACATCTCTTGGACATAGCAGTAGCTTGAGCCATGTTCGGAGGCTTGCAGCAGTGGGGCTTACTTTGGGGCAGTAGATGACCTCTGAGGCTGGCACAGGAGACATGGAGAGGAGTGGAAGAGGAGACTGAACGGCACTGAGAATAGCTCACATGCCAAGACAAAAACAAGTGTGTGTGTGTGTGTGTGTGTGTGTGTGTGTGTGTGTACAAGACAGTGGGTGTGGATATCAAAAGACAGCTTTTTTTAAAATTATTTTGCTTTATGTATATGCGTATTTTTCCTGCACATATATCCATGTACCACACTGCTGTGGTATCTGCTAAGGCCAGAAAAAAGATATTTGATTGGAACTGGAGTTATAGATAGTTCTGAGCTGCCAAATAGACACTGGAATAGAACCTGGACCCTCTGGAGACCAGCCAGTGCTCTTAATGGTTGAGCCATCTCCCCAGCTCCATCAGGGCTTCACTTTTGACGCCAGTTCTTTCCATCTACCTTGTTGATGTAGTGTCTCTTGGGTTTTACTGCCATTGGGCTGAGGTCTCCAGGCTAGCTGGACTATGAGCTTCTGGATGACTCTGCTGTCTCCATGTCCCACCGCAACCATAGAAATTCTGAGATTATGAATGCATGTCATGTCTTTAAAAAAAAAAAACAACAAAAACAAACAAACAAACAAACAAACAAAACCAAGAATTCTGATGATCAATCTCAGGTTATCAGGTTTGCACAACAAATGCCAAATGCTTTAACCTGCTAAGACAAGGTGTTGGTCCCAAATGACAGTGGGGGAGGTTGCTCTATATTCCTTAGTATTCAAATACTTACACACACACACACACACACACACACACACACACACACACACACACACACACAGAGTCACATGGATGGCTCCAACCTTTTACTTTCTTGTCCCAGCACTGTTGTGCAGTCCCATTGCTGGTAAGAGAGGGAGAGAAAGGTAGGTCCAAGTGGTATCTGGACACAAGATTGACTGCTTTGTTCTAAGTGGTGCTGGGGCTGTTCACACTGGCTCACACAGCCATCAACCAGCCTCCTCTGCATGATTGTGTGGCTGCAAAGAGAGGCTGAGACCAGCTTCTGACCTGCCCAGGAATCTGAGGTTAGGAACTTGGTCACAGGTTAGACTTTGAGGAGAAGGATCTATGAGAGAGAGAGGAAGGCACAAGGGTGGCAGGCAAACACAGTAAACAACATCTCCAAAGCAGCCTGTTGACTGAAACCCAGAGGCTGGGAGACACTGCTTCAAGGCCAGCTCCACTGTCCATTCAATCTGGCCCCGAAAAATCCTGCATGAGTTTCCAGATCGTTCCATGTCTAGGTTGGACTTAGGTCAGCAGTTTCAAACCATCTTGATCAGTTACCATTTAAGTATATTTGTAGGTGGGAATCCTTTACATAAAACAGACAGTGACATTGTTATAACTTTTATTTCCCTTCAGATTTATAAGTATTACTCACTGGAGAGTCAATCAATGGAAGCAATGGGGGTTTGTTTGTTTGTTTGTTTGTCTTTCATTTAAAGAACCCAAATAACTTGACATTGGACTATATACATACATACATACATACATACATACATACATACATATCAATATCACTAGTTGTGACTCAGGGTCAGCATCAATAGTCAATTCATTATTCAAATTTGGTTCTACTGGGTTGTCAACACCCTTCTCCATGCTGAGCAATGGTTGCAGATGATAATGAATTTAAAACATTTTACTTTATGCCCTTAGAACACTCTTTAATTAGATGCATCGAAGAACTTTAAGAGGAATAATAGGCAATTATTATGTTTCAGGGTTCAATTATTAATAATACCCCAACCCTGTTCTTATCTCTTAAACAGTATTCAATTTGAGGGAGCCAAGGAGTGGGTTTCTTAGTTACAGCGCCCATTCTTTGACAGAAAAACACCTTTCAAATATAGCTTGAAGGATGTTTGAGCTTGTCATTTTAGAAAAACTCATGCCTCAGTTCCCTCGTCTGACAGCTTTTCACTCAGACTCCCAAACAGACAAATTAATTTTGATTGCCTGTTAAATCTGAGCTTTAGGATTCAAATTTACCCTAAGCACATTATCTAGTGTTGCCAGCAGGGGGACAAGGTGACCCCTAGGTGGATAAACTGCATCTGTGTGTGTTGGCAAGTCAGATAAGAGGGATCCAAACTCACAGAAAACTCTGATAGGTCCTGAGAGGCAGGATGGAGACCTTACCCATGGCCCCTTCTGGGATGTGCAGAGTCAGCTTCTTGCTGAGTTGGATTCTGATGGGGAGTGGTGTGTCAGTCACTTAGAGTGAACTTGGTATCAGACTTGGAGTCAGCCTGTACCCCAAGAGGTCAAGTTTGGCTATTGGTCTTTAAGAAGCTTATTAAAATAATAGCTAGGGGGCTGGAGAGATGGTTCAACTGTTAAGAGCATCTGTGTCTCTTATAGAGCACCCCGTTCCTTTTTCAGCCCCCACACAGGGGCTCACAGCCACCAGCAACTCCAGTTCCAGCGGATCCAATACCCTCTCCTGCCCTCCCCTCTGTACCATGTATGCACAGAGTACATGTATGTGCATGTGAACAAACACAATTAAAATGAAATACATTAAGAAAGTAGCTGGATTTGGGACTAGCAAGATGGCTCTATGATCAAGAGCCCATATTGCTCTTGCGGGGGCCTTTGTTGAATTCTTAGCAAATGGGTATAATTCCAGGTCCAGGGGCTTCAAGGGCACCTGCATTCACATCACATACTACAAACACTTACACATAACTTAAAAAGATAAATTTCTTAAAAATAATCACACAACAGCTAAAATAATAATAAAAAGCAGAGAACGGAGATTTGTTCAACATCTGCACATTAAAAAGGGGGTACAAAGAAACCCAGCGACCCCTCTAGTCTATCTTTGGGATCCTGAAGTGAGATTGAAGTTTAAATAGAAGACTGGGACTATGCATATCTAAGCAGTCTGGTCAAGGCATGGCCCCACCCACCACCCAGCCTTATCTTGTAAGGTGATCTGACAAGCTGTCAGAGCTGTCAACTCTCTTTTTTGGAAGGAGGCATGGAAGGAGGCCAGTTTCCTTTTTTAGCTGCCACCCGGCTCCAAGGCTCTCAGCCTTTTCCTTCTTCCCGAATGAGATTCACAAGGAAATTCCCCATTTCTTGGGGCCCATTGTTTCAACAGTGTGATAGCGGCTAGGTTGGGGACACAAGTGTCCCTTTAGAATGTCTTCATTTCTGACAGGCTTGTAAGGGACAATGGAGTGCCAAGCTCCTGTTGCAGACCCGGAGGGGAACACTGCAGACAAACAATCTCCCCAAGCAGCTGTTGGAGCCCACGGAGGATGGAGGGCAGAAGCCCAGCTAGAGAAACTTCCTCCCAGATGCCCAGGGATCCCGGCAGCAGGAGTGGGTGTGTCGGCCGAGGCCAGCCTGCTCAGCAGCACTTCTCTCCAAGTTTTAAAACAACCCTTAAACATATTGAGAGCAGGCTGGGGAGATGGCTCAGCTAGTAAAAGTGCTTGCTGTGGAGGCATGAGGCCTTGACTTCAAACCCCAGTACCTGCTTAATGGTCCTGTAATACCAGCCAGAGGAGGCAGGAGTAGTGTTGTTCTTCAAGGCTTGCCAGCCAGTCTAGCTGAGTCAGCAACCTCCTGCTTCCCTGAGAGACCCTGTCTCAAAAAATAAGGTGGAGAGTGTCTGAGGAAGACACAGAAGTGAATCTCTAGTCTCCACATGCAGCACACACGCATGAACAGGTGCACACGCATGTGTATGCTTCCACATGCAAATACATACAAACATGCTCATACACAGTACTTATTTATTTTTTTAGGCAATGTTTGGTGACGGCGATGTACCCGAAGGTCTTTCTCGGTTCCTAGAAGTGCCAAATGGCCTACTTTGGAAACTCCAAACCTGGACTGCAGTCTGAGGGCTGCCCACCTGGCCTTGTATGGGCACAATGGCCTTGTCAAGATTGAGTCTGTTTTCCTCTCCCATCCCCCACCCTGCATGTTTATTGGAGTAGAACCCCGCCCCCTTACCCCCAACCTATGGGATTCCCTTCTAGAAAAGTCATTACTGCTTCTCTTGGTCGCCTGCCAGCTCTAAAGTGTCTTTTTAATTGCATCTAATTTGGCCTCATCTCATTAAATCCTTAATTTAAACCGGAGTGATCCCTCCAGCTCTAGCTGCCTAATGACAAAGGGGCCTGTGCAGCCCTTCCCCCTTCTGAACAGTTCCTCACTCACGGCTGCTCTCATTTCCAGGTGGTCTCTCCGGGAGGTTTCTGACAAGTGGCTGTCGTCCTTGCCACGCTGAGCATGGCGCCCAGCCAGGAGGGCTTCCCGGGAGCTGTAATTACTGGGAAAGGCTTACCCCCACCACCCTGCTGGAGCCCTAGCTCACAGCCCCAAAGTGGCTGCTGCAACAATATCCAGTTCTACAGGTGCAGGCATGATCGAGGAATGAGGCAGAGATCACACAATGAACACATGGCAGGAATCACAGAGTCCAGGTACCATGCTTTAGAACAATCTGACAGTACATTGCTGTCTGTAAAGTTGACCCTCAAGAATCCTACAAGTGAATTACAAAATCTAGCCCCCCCCACACACACACTTTTCATAATGCAAGTTTAAGCTGAAGATTTTGTACTGGGCTGCCCTCAGGCTTTCCTTACACCCATGTAGCCTGTGGGCTGACAGCTCAGGGAGCACTGGGTCTCCCTGGCCTCATGCTGTAGATGAGGCATTTAAGCTTATGGAGGAAACAGGTTCTAAGGCCCACATGATCTCAGTGGAAGGACTCGTTCTTTCTCTCTCCCTTTCTCTCATGCACAGGCCAGCAATGCTCTCTCTCTCTCTCTCTCTCTCTCTCTCTCTCTCACTCACACACACACACACACACACACACACACACACACACACTCGTGCATGCACACCCCTCATCTCCTCTCAGATTCACCTTGGTCCCTCTTCTAGTCACCCAGCAACTCCTTGGACATGTCTGTACATCTGCCCCAGAACCTGTCTGCAATGCTGTCCCCTGTATCTCACCTGGCTTATGTCACCTTCCCATCAGCTCTAACCTGCTCTCTTCACGAAGGTCTTTGCATCTTTGCTGTACCGCACCCCTGTCTTAGGGTTTCTACTGCTGTGAAGAGACACCATGATCGTGGTAACTCTTATAAGGAAACATTCGCTGGGATACACTTTGGAGGCTTAGTCTGTTATTGTCATGGTGGGAGGCAAGGTAGCAGGCAGACAGTGCTGGAGAGTTAGCTGAGAGCTCTAGATCCAGGCTGGCAGGCAGCAGGGGCAGAGTGAGATACTAGGCCTGGCTTAAGCTTCCAAGACCTCGAAGCCCACTCCCAGTGACACACTTCTGTAGTACGAGTAATAAAAACCCAGAGACAGATACTGAGGTTCAAGCTGAAGATCAGAGAAGCAGCCAAGCTAGTAGTTCTTACCTCTACCAAGGTTGAAATGGAGATCCTGCCTTCCCTGTGACTGGAAACTGAATCTCACAAGAGACCCTTTGTGTCTTCCTTATATACCTCCCTAGTGCCAGAATTCAAGGCGTGAGCTCTGTTACTCTTTTAGACTGATTCACTCTCATGTAGCCCTGGGTGGCCTTGAACTCACAGAGATCCATCTGCCTTTTTCCTTAGTCCCTGAATTAAAGGTGTGTGCCGTCACTGCCTGGCCTCTATGACTAGTTAGTGTGGTTGGCTTTCCATTCTGATCCCCAGGTAAGTTTTACTAAATCATAAACAATATATCACACAGCACACTTCCTCCAACAAAGCCACGCCTACTCCAACAAGGCCACACCTCCTAAAATTGCTATTCCCTGTGGGCTTATGGGGCCATTTTCATTTGAACCACCACACCTCCTTTGTTTAGTGTGTTGGTATCTTTGTGTTTGTATATCTGCTGTTGTGCATCACTAGTTCCTGTGTGTGGGTCTGTTTGGCATCTGTGGCACTGCTGGTGTAGAACATTTTCCTGAACTCTTCATGTTCCATGCCTGGTGCCCAGAACAGTGTCTGGCACATATCAGGCCTTCCTTGCTTACTTGTTGCTTGGCTCTGTCCCAGTATCATCTCACTTTCGGATTGCACTTTCCAGCAATTCTCAGCTCCTCAGCTTGCAGGACCAACATCTTGCCAACCTCATCTGAATCAGCCCGCCAAGGAAAGTCAGCCAGCTCTTTCCTGTGGATGACTCCTTGTCGGCAGCTCAGGGACCTGGCTCACTATTAAGTTGTGCGGGTCTGAAGGTTGCCTGCTACGGAAATGCCTATTGCTCCCAAGATTCTTCTAGAGAATGGCCTTCCCATGACTGCTCAGAGTCTCTGTACAGCTTGAACCCAGGAGGGAGACACAGGACCAAGAATAGTCTAGGCTTCTAATTCAGCGTGTCTAGGCAGATCCCTTCTGCTTGCCGAGCCTCAGTTTCTTCCTCTACAAAGCATGCTTCATCTGAACTGAGGAGTCAATCATAGAGAATATGTAATGGAATCCAGGTGCTGTTCAGCAGGTGCAGCCCCATTCCTGGGTTTCTGCATTTAATAATAACGATGATGATGATAATGATAATAATAAAAACAAGAGAAGGCTGATTTTATTTTAGTTGTTTTGCTTTTTCTGTTTGAGACGTGGTCTCTCTATGTATCTCTGGCTGACCTCAAACTGTCTGTGTGGACCAATGTGGCCTTGAACTCACAGAGATCTGCCAGAGAGTGCTGGGATTAAATGCATGTTCTACCAAGCCTGGCCTCAGAAGCCTGGTTTTATAGAGTTCAATCTTTCCTTTGAATTTAGAGCTGAGTGAGATGGTCTAGCAGGTAAGAGCATCCTGAATTTGATCCTGGAACCCATGTAAAAATTGGAAAGAACCAACTCCACAAAGTTGTCTTCTAAGCGCCATATACACACATGACAACATTAATAACAAAGTTGGAAAACATAAAGGATAAATTAGTCCTGTCAAAACAAAGGGTCTGAATTTTGCTCTTTTTGAAAGCTAGTAAGCTCCTGCCATGGTTTCATGGATGCCATTAGAAGAAGCTAGTCTCCTGCATCAGACAAAAGGCATTTACCAAGACAGCAGCAGCATGAGCATCCTGCTCATATCACTTCCTCTTCCCCAGTCCTCACAGGGTGATGAAGGGCAGCCTCGGTGATATGGCATGTTCAGTGGGTGCTAGGTGGCTTTTACTTCACTGGGACCAAATAAATGGCAGGTAAAAAAAACTTAAAAGGGGGAGGGTGTTACAATTTATATCTAGGATGTTCTCCAAAGGCTTTTGTGTTAAGACTTGGTCCCTGGCATGGTTCCACTGGCGAACCATAGAGGTCAGACTTAGGGAGAAGTTTTAGGTCATTTGGGTGTGCCTCCCAGGGAACTGTGAAACATTCACAGCTCTCTGCATTGTCACACACCATCCATTAGGGTACATATTCTCATCACAAGCACCCAAGAAACAAGGCCACAGAGGCATAGCCAAAACTGTGAACCAAATAAACCATTCCTCATTATAAACTAGTCATCTCGGGTATTCACTAGAGGGGTGGAAAATGACTAACACAGCCTCTCTTCTTTCCAGAAGCCGTGGTGCATGCCTCATGCCCAACTCCACTCTCTTTTGGCTTAAAAGCCTTCAGATTTCCCAGGTGTGGGAGGTTCAAACAGAAAGCAAAGCTGGGAGTTCAGAACTCTGATATGTGGTCCTCAGCAGTAGCTGCCCTAGAAGCCTGAATGACTTCTTGAAGAACACCATTTCCAATGCAAGAACCTATCTCCAAACCTATCTGCTCATCAGCACAGGGGCCGTCAGTCATAGCAACACTCCAGAAATGGGTTGATCTGTCATATCCTCACTCCAATCCTATCATTTGCAGCTAAGATCACCTCAGTCTCCTCAGAGAAGGAAGGAATCTACATTGTCCATAGTTAGCCAACAATTAGTATATGAGCTTGAGTCAGAACTCTGTGACAATCCCAAGTCCCTGCCCTGTGGTATTCCAGACTGGCTGCAAAGACAGATGTTGATATAGATGTCGCCATGTGACCAAAGGCCACAGTAGAAGGGAGCAAGAAGGAGACAGCTGTCTAGAGAAAGCATCCCAGACTTGAGTCTTGAAGAATGACTATACAGGAAATGGAGGAAAGGCAGAGGACAAGAAGGGACTATGGGTTTAGAGATGGCCCACCCCTATGCCAAGGAATCAGACATGGTAATGCCTATAATCTCAGCACATATGAGGCTGAAACAAAAGGATCATAGTGAATTCAAGGCTAGCCTTGGCTATATAATGAGTTCCAGGCTAGCCTCAGAAACAATAGTGACAATCTGCCTCGAGAGAAGAAGAAAGGAAAGAAGGAAGGAGGGAAAGGTAAGGGAAATGGAGCATCTTTGCGTTTATCTTGAGGACAGTGTGTGGCCCCTGGAGGTGGCAGGAGACATACATCAACCATGATTACTTTTCCTGTTGAAGTCTATAAAAGATGTAGTATAAAAGAATAGAACAACCAGGCACACTGACACTCTAGCAATCCCCGAACTTGAGGGCAGAGGCAGGAAGATGCAAGTTCAAGGCCAGCCAGTACTGTTTACATTGCTCCATGCCAGTCAGTGCTATATAGTGAGACCCTATTCCATTAAAAACAAAACAGAAGACCGGAATATAAATCACCCACAATTCTTGCACCCAGGGAAAACCAATGGCAACACTTATTTTTTGGAGACAAGTTTTTTTCCCTGTGTAGCCTTGGCTGTCCTGGAACTTGCTCTGTAGACCAGGCTGGCCTCGAACTCAGAGATCCATCTACCTCTGCCTCCTGAGTGCTGGGATTAAAGGCATGTACCACCACCACCTGGCCTTTGGTAACATTTAATGAGGTTTATTCTTCTATTTCCTGGCAGCAGTCCCCAAGCCTGAAGTCGGGAGAGCCCTTTCTTACATTTGTCTTCACACCAACACCTTCATTTTCTCTGACACAGGCTCACAGCTGCACCCCCTCCTGGCAGGACCTGTAGACTCACTGTGGTAAAGGAGGAATGTTCTCACTCTCTCCAGACCCACAAGATACATGGAGAGGATCTATGGGCTCATAGCTTCCTCCTCTCCACCCCATCCCCTGTCATGGCTGCACCCCTGTCCTGCAGTTGCTCTGTGATCTCTGGCCATTTGTGGTGTGAGGATCTGTATTGAGTCTGTATCCCAACACCTATACTGTTCGTCAGCCATTTCCTCCAGGAATCAGAAGATATACCTGGCATGCCTGGCTGGGGAGCAGGGAATTTTTCCTTTGCAGCCAATCCTGCCTCCCTTCTTTTACAAATCCCTCAGTTAAGGTGCAGGTTCCTGTTTCACCTGGTCCTATAGTCATTCAGCCCCAAATAAACACACAGAGACTTATATTAATTATGTACTGTTTGGTCCATGGCTCAGGCTTCTTACTGGCTAGATTTCTCTTAATTATTAACCCACAACTACTAATGTATGGATTTCTACATGGTCTTATCTTACTGGAGAACATCCAGCATCCTATCTTCCCAACAACTACATGGTGTCTTTCTTGAGATCTCTCTCTGTGTCCTCTCCCCAGAATTCTCCTCTCATAGCCCTGCCTATACTTCCTGCCTGGCTACTGGCCAATCAGTGCTTTATTCATCAACCAATAAGACAAGCATATATACAGAAGGACATCCCTCATCACCTCAACCAACTCAAGTTCTGAGGGGGCAGGGAACAAAACCAGAACTCATGCCTAAAACTGACAGCTGTCAAAAGAGCAAAGGCCTTTCTTCTTCCTTCTCTTCTTTCTCCTCCTCTTTCTTCTTCCTCTACTCCTCCTTCTCCTCCCCCTTCTCCTTTCCTCCTTCTCCTCCTCCTCCTCTTCTTCTTTTGAGAAATACATTGAGAAGAAAAGCAAGCAAATATCTAGACAGAAACAGAAATATATTATGAGCACAGGCTCTCAGGTCCCTGCCTTTCTCCAGTCAGAGTGCAGAAGGAGCTTCCTTCCTAGTCCAGGACGAGGGGCTCTCAGGACACTGTCTCCTTGATCCTCTGCCTGGAGCAGCAGAGCTAGTCAGGTAATGAAGCTGCTGCTTTCACACTTATCCCTGATAATTGGTCACCCCCTTTGAGAGCAGGTGGGTTCTGAAATAGTAATTGGCAGGGGACAGAGCCAAGCACCTGGGGATTGGAAAGGTGTTAATTGCCAGCCTCCCTCCCAGTGCCCATCCTTTCTAAGGAAGGACAAGAGATCTCTGCATGACTCCTAAGGACCAAAGGGCGGAGATACACCGTGGATGGGGGTGGTGGCAGTCAGTGGTAGAGCTTGGACTCAGGAATCAGGCTGGGAGACTGGCTGCACAGCCTGAGGTTTTGCTTTTGGTGGGAGGAACCCACAGAAGGGCTGGCCTGGGATCTCCTGTAATTCTCAAATGAGGCTGGCAAATGTTCAGCCTGGAACCTAGAGCCCTGGTCAGTGGCTCAGGACTTCCTACCTCAGGTGTTTGCCAAACAGTGTTCATGCTCAGTGCATGAAGCTAGATTATTAGCAACAAGCCGCTTTTTCTCAACCACTTTTCACCCCAGAGTGTGTGCCTTTTAGTCCCCTCATTGGGCTGGGAGCCTTGATCTGCAGGGGGCAGACATGCCTTTGTTGGGGGGCCCCAGGGGTGCCTTTGTTGAGGGGCAGGGGTGCCTTTGTTGGGGGGCAGGGGGCATTTGTTGGGGGCAGGGATGCCTTTGTTGGAGGCAGGGGTGCCTTTGTTGGTGGGGGGCAGGGGTGCCTTTGTTGGGGGGCAGGGGTGCCTTTGTTGGGGGACAGGGGTGCCTTTGTTGGGGGAGAGGGGTGCCTTTGTTGGGGGACAGGTGTGCCTTTGTTGGGGTGCAGGGGTGCATTTGTTGGGGACTGGGGTGCCTTTGTTGGGGTCTGGGATGCCTTTGTTGGGGGGCAGGGGTGCCTTTGTTGGGGAGGGCAGGGGTGCCTTTGTTGGGGGGCAGGGGGCGTTTGTTGGGGGGCAGGGGTACATTTGTTGGGGATTGGGGTGCCTTTGTTGGGGACTGGGGTGCCTTTGTTGGGGGGCAGGGGTGCCTTTGTTGGGGAGGGCAGGGGTGCCTTTGTTGGGGGCAGGGGTGCCTTTGTTGGGGAGGGCAGGGGTGCCTCTGGGCCTGTTCCAGTTCTTAGGCACAGTTTTTCAGGGGAATGTTAGATCTGCTGCAGGATGGTGGGCACTGGAGAAAGTCTGGGGCTCAGGATCCTTCTCATTGTCAAGGACTCAGGCTCTGCCCTTCCTGGTTACCTGAGCCAGAGCCTGGGAGTTCGCTGTCTAGGCATTCTCCCATTCTTCACAGCAGTCCCCAGCCACACACCCTGCCTTCTCTTCCCACAGCTCTGTCACAGCTGACAGCATAGTTCAGTCCCTGTTGTCTCAGTGGGCCCCTCCTGGCCTGATTTACCCTCTCCACTGACCTCTATAGCCAAAATGGACTTGGTGAGATTCTGTTTGATCTGATTGTTCCTTGTGTAAAAATCCTTCTGTGGGCAGCAACACACACACACACACACACACACACACACACACACACACACACACACACTGGCCTCTGCCTTTCTCCCATCTAGTACTAACTCCACCACCTGGAAAAAGCAGGCTTATTTTTCTTGTTGTCTGGAATGTTCTTTCTCCTTCTGCAGGCCAATTCCTGATCATACTTCAAGGACCACTCTCAATGGAGACTTCAGATCTTCATAGAAAAGTTATTCCTTAATTCTTTCTGCCTGCCTCTGCCTCCCGAGTGCTGGGATTAAAGGCGTGTGCCACCATTGCCCAGCTTACAATATCTGTTTTTGGAGCCTATAAATATGTTACTGTATACGCTGTATTAGTCTGTTTTCTATTTCTATAACAAAATTCTTCAGTCTGAGTTATATATAAAGAAAAGGGGACCCAGACATGGTGGCAGAGACAGGCAGATCTCTGAGTTTGAGAACAGCCTGGAGTACAGAGCAAGTTCCAGGACAGAGGCTAGCCTTACTTTGCATTAGGGGGGCTGACTCCATTTCCCAGACTGAAAGCATGGCACCCTAATGCCAACTTTCTTGCTTACCATCTCCCAAACAATGCATGTGTGGTCTCTAGTCAGCCTTCCCTGGGTCTCTGGGTCACTTAGCTTTCTTTCCTACTCCAGCTTCTACCCAGGAGCCCCTAGTCATAAGCAAGATGTCAGTCTCAGAGGCTAGGACACACCCTGGCTCCTGGAACCATCACAGTCTTTTCAACTTAATTCCTTATTTACAATGAGGGGGCTGAGCCTGGAAGACAAAGAGGTCAAAGGTGTCAGACCTTTGGAGGTGACAAGACAAGTACCCAGGCTGGACCCCTCCCACCTGCCTCTCCAGGGACTCTAGACAGTAGGGTCAGCAACCCTTTTCTCAGATAGGGAACTGAGGAACACAGACATTCAATCCCTTGGGTACAGCTAGTTGGTTGAGCTCTGAACTCTCAATCTCTGCACTATTCTGAAAGATGGAGAAACTGAGGTCCAAGAAGGCTTCTCCAGGGTCGTGTAAGAACAGAAAGTGGGCTGCTGGAGTTTGTGCCAGTCTTCCAAATCCATGATGGGAGGAAGTTCCTGGACTGAGCCGGAGCCTGGCTAGCTTGCTGCCATCTTCAATTAGACCGTTTGCTTTTCTGACCAGAGGACGATTTAACTAATAGCATCAGTTTTCTGACACTATTGATCGGCCAAGATTAAATATGTTTGTCACAGTCAAGTGAACTAATCACTTTATTGTATTTCAAATACTAATTTCACTAGATAGATGTTGGAGGGGGTGACCCGGGGGAGAGAGGAGGAGATGGGCATGAGCATGGAGCGGGTGCAGGGAGGGGGCAGGCGATCAATGCAGTGGATGTGTCTAGAGGTAGCCAGGGCGGCAGGCTTTCCAGAGGTCCATGGTGCTCAGCCTTGGGGAAGCTGCATCCTCTTCAGCCTCCAGGCACACTTGAAATTTGTCTTCTCAGGAGAAGCAATTTCTCAAGCATTATTGGAAAATGGTAGACATTCCCAAATAGCTAATCTAAATCACCCCTCAGCTGTGCCTCTCGAGGTTGCTCTCACTCTGCTAGATGCAAATGCTGCTTCTCTGGGCCATTAGCCATTCCAGGAACCACCGATTCACAGCAAAAGCTGGAAATGAACTCATCTGTCTTTCAGGTTTGGCACTGCCATTACCATAGCTCAGCTATGGGGTTAGATGGAAACCCCAGGTTTCTTAATCGGCCCCTGGCCTGAGTGCAGATGAGCAAGGCTCCCTCCTTGTGAGACATACACATAGGTACACACTAACGTGTGGACACACAACCCGAGTGTATACAACACATTCACAAAGTATGCGTTCATGTTCATGCACTATGAACACAGATACAGATATGTGATGCTCCTGTAACCACATATGCAAGCTTGCACATGTATACAACTGCACATGCTCACATGCAAGATGCAGAATGCTGGGTCTGGCAAGATGACTCACCATGTAAAGGCACTTTCTGCTAAGCCTGACTGAACTCACTTGACTTCGGTCCTCGGAACCCACGTGGCACAAGGAAAGAACTGACTACTGCAAGTTGACCTCCACACATCCATCAGGGCATCCACTGTTGCCCCTGGAGCTAAAGAAAGGCAGATAGTTCTTCTCCATCTTTGGCCTTCTGAGGCTCAGGCCTTGGGGAAGAGACACAGGGAGAGCTGGTTCCCCATTGAGCATCAGGTCCCAATGAACAACTCTCCCAGTTCTCATGAGCATGCACAGAAATGGGTACAGCAAAAAGACAGAAGGACGGTGGTCCTCCAAGGAAGAGCCTTCTGTGCTGCTCACTGAACCCTCAGGCTACAATGGACATAAATCAGAGTGAGTTCTTTGCAAAGAGCCTGATGTCTCACATCCCTGTCTCTTCAGTCCAGCTCAGCTCTGAACTCTGGGTGCGAGGAAGTTTTGGCATTTTCCAGCCATATTTGATAAAAGGGGGGGGACCATCAGTGGCCAGCTGCAGCTGGAGCTGGGGCTTGCTGACTCCCACATGGGTGGGTTGCCGACCCTTGGTGACCTCTGACCAAACCCACCTAGCATCTGAAGCTGGCCCGGGCTCCCTGTTCCTTCCTCAGCCTTGTCATGGTGGCTGCATTTCCTGGCCACAGTTTGTCCTTGAGCAGAACTCCTTACTACTTTGCACTCTGTCCTTTGCAGAGAGCTGCAGAGCTGTGTGGAGAAAAGCTGCCTGGGCAACAGAGCTGAGCCAGGTACTATTTTTAGAAGCATAGTTTTTGTGACTCGGAATCTTTAAGATCTGGAACCTTCCTGGGGCATTTGCTTCGGCTTCAGAAGATCATCCATTGCCGGGAATCCTAGTGGGTTAAACAAGATAGAAAAATCAACAGCATCTCCCCTGGGAGATGTGGAAAGTCAGAGCACTGAGGAGCTTTGCTGATCATTACAGGTCTCTGAATGTCATTAAACCAGAGAGCATGTGTTAAACTTGTAACCCCACCCCTGAGTTTCTGTCTGTGCTATGCAATTCCAGATGTTTTACCTCTTTAAAAAATCTGTTTTATACATGATGGAGTACCCACTTTGGGGGGTGGGGAATCTGGTTCCCCTCCTGGAGCCAGCAAATGCAGGCAGCTGGCCAGCCTGGAGGCATTTGTTAAAAGTCAGACCTAGGAAAAGTTCCACAATGGGCTTTGGGGCCTTATGGATTTGGAGTCCAAAGGCCTGAGCTCCAGCTCTGCTCTGTCTTCGGCCTCTTGAGCAAGATTCCTGAAGCCCACAGAATCCAGGGGTAGTTGGTGCTAAATACCAAACCATATACCCTTAGAGCAGGCAAAGCTTATGGCCAACAAGGGGACCTAAGAGGCTGGGACCAGGGGGAAGCATGTACACAGTGACCATGCCCTGAGAGGGAGGGATTATTCTCTCCCCCACTGTCCCAGACTCTGCACAGACTTTCAGAGCCTATGGCAAGCAGGGAGTACCTGTAGGGCACAGTAGGGCTCTTGGCAGTCTGGCATTGACATTTCAGGATGGAGCCATCAGTGTTCTTCCGTAGCCTCAGCAGGATTACCACCAACTCCCTTTCTTGGTGACACCATGGGTCTTCTCAGTTGTATGTACTAGTGGCCACTCGCTGGTTCTCAAGTCCCACATTTCCCAACTCCCAGGACTCTGTTCTCCAAATGTCCCTTTATCTCTGGATACTCCCTCTCTGCAGGCTCATGGTCATCATCCTGCTCCTTGAAAGTCAGCATTTCCAAGACTATCTTTCCACCCACCCACCATCATTTAACCATCTAGCTATATCACCTATCTATAGCTATCATTTGTTTATCATCTATCTCTATGGCTATCAATCATCTATACATACTCTCTCTACCCACCCCAAGTGGTCTTGGCTGTCCCATGTCCTCTGTCACCTTGTGTGCGTTCTGAAGAGTGTGTAGAGCAGCGCGCTTATGTACCCATCTGCCTACATAACTCTTCCACTTGCTCCCTGCAGTGATTTTTCCCGAGTACAGGCAGTGTCTGGCACTGACTTGGCAAGTCCATCAGAGTTTAGGTCTCTGGTTTTCTTTGGTTTGTCCCTTATGGTTACACGAAGGTAGCTGCTGTGCCAGCCATCCCATCTGCATTCTAGATGAGAAAGGGGGGGGGCAGTGGTTTCTCATTCTCTTTAGAGTCCTCCAGGAAGCTCCACCCAATAGCCTCCCCTACTTTACCTTCTGCCTCAGCAGACCTGCCTACAGACATGGCAGTGTCCTCTCTGCATGTGGTTTTAGTGGGCATGCCATCATCTCATCATGGAATGAATAAGAGGTCAATGGAGGGGGGCTGAGTTACTTCTCCTCAGACCCCTCCCCTGTGTGCTTTAAGCTCCTCCCACCCCACCTGCACCCACATCCCTCCAGGCCCTTCTACTGTGTCCCCCCACCCACCCATAGCCAGGGCCCTAGGCCCATCCCCCTCACCAGTACCTCCCCAGATCAGACTCCCCAGCATAGTCTCCAGGCTGGCATTTATGACCCCGAACTCTGAAGAATAAGCATGCTCTCTGGAAGCAAAAGTTGGGGCTTTGCTGCCATGTTGCTGGTGGACTTCAGAAAAGAGCAGCTCGCTCCAGGGGAAGGGCACCTGATCCTGGAGTGAACACACACATTAGCTGTGCCGTGCCCAGATAATGAATAGGGAGAGGCTCCTCCACCGTGCTGATTTATATTGTTATGGTTTCTTCCACAGGCCAAGGCACTCACATCCTTCTGCCTCCCACCTTCCCTATTTGCTACAGCAAGGAAATCACATTTTTCATGACTCCTGAGAATTACCGGATGGCGGCGGCTTTATTTGTTAAGGATTGAACTTGGCCATTTCTCCGATGGGGGCCGAATCCCGCTGTCACGCACAGCTTCTCATCCGGAGAGATACAGAGGAAAAGAAATCAGAAGCAGGACTCGGTGTGACAGTGACAATCTGGCAGGGCTCCAGGGACAGGGGGCTAATAGGGTCTCATGGCAGGGAGGCCCCGATGCCACTGTGCTGGAGGGGAAGAAGTGAGGGTGAGACTTTGAAAGAATTGTGTCACCTATAAAGCCTCGGTCAGCAGCCGAACAGTAAATCAGCCAGAGGCTGAAAAGCAGGCCAGGCCTTCCCAGGGCAGGAGCTGAGGCCTACTGGCCTGGGGGCTGTGGCAAGGATTTACAGGGGTGCCCAAACCCAAGACCTTGGTTATAAATTTTTCAGTGTATATATGCATTTCCCTGGGGCTATAATTCAGAGCCTTTATCAATTCTCCAATCCCAACAAGTCCTGGTCTAGTTAACCCTCTCCCCACAGAGAGGACACCAGCCATGTTCCCTAGTAAGAACAAGTCAGGACTGGGATTTCACATTCAGGTCCAGCTGTGGCCTGGTTAAATCCTGGCTGTGTGACTTTAGGCTGGTCTCCTTGCTCCATTTGAATATTCTGCTACACACACACACACACACACACACATACACACACACACACACACACACGGAGTTGCCTGGGGTAGGGGTAGATTCAACATCAACATTCACTCACAGAAGATTCAGGATTGGCACTCAGTCTCTAAATCAACAAATAACTTTTAAAAATTCAATGTTTTTCAACTATCTTTTACCTTCTTATTTATTTAGAAAGTGTCTTGCGTAGCCTAGCCTATCTTCCAGCTTGGCTTGTTAGCTGTGGATGACCTTGAACTTCTTATCTTCCTGCCTCCACCTCCCCAGTGCTGGGATGTCTGCATGCTCCACAATATCCAGTTTCTTCGTGCATTCTACTCAAGCACTCTACCAGCCTAGCTGCGTCTCCGGCCCACTGTCAGCCATTTTTCATCCTGTCAGCAAATCTTTATTGAGTATCTCATTTAAGACACTGGCTGGACAAAGTTCACAGTTCCCACTCCCTAGCTGGGAGCTCAGTAGGGGGCTCTTGGAGAAGAACAAACCATTCTCGTTGCCATGACAACACCTTGTTCCTTCGATGGTGTGACTGTTGTGACACTGCAGTTAATGTCCTAACAAGGTCAGCACAGGCCTTTGGAGAGTGTGGGGTGAGGTCACCATGCAGGGGAGGGAGGAAAGGTGTTGGGGGCAGGGTCAGAAAAGGCTTCCCAGAGGAGGTGACTAAACTGAGGCCTAAAGGGGAAACAGTGGTTGGCCAGGAAAGAGCTAGAATGTGGCTTAGCTATGGAAATCCCAAACATCCAGGAATCAACCACACACCCAAACAGATGAATAAACTGTTTATAAGGGTCCACTGGAGCCAGGCGGATGCCTTGAGAAGGTCCTTCAGTCCCCTCATAATTTCCTACAGTCTTTATAGCTCAGGTAACAGCACTATAACCTCTGTCTATGTGACCATCTGAGTTGTCCTTTGAGTCCCCTGGAAATGGAATTTTTCATTATAGTTATGCATGTTCATAGGAACAGACATTTTAGGAACAAGCATTTTAGGGAGTGATTAAGACATTCTTCCTTAGAAACACGTTCCTCTATATGCCCTTTGACCAGAGAGCTGCAGGAATTGTTCTTTAGGGCAGTTTCTTGTAAGGTTTTAAGATAAAGGGAGGGACTTTAACAAGCAGAGCCCTCCACACTTTTTACATCATTCTACTTTCCCACAATCCTATAGTTTCTAGACAGAATTCCGTTAGGCTATCCTGACATGAAGTAATAATTTGATTTTATTATGTGCATATGCAAGAGTATAATTACATATTTGTATCATCTCCCTTCTGTTCACAAAGGTCCAGGAATGAAAGAAAACCAGTAGGAAACACGGACAGCGTCTTGCTGTATTATCAACAGAGAAGCCACAGCCGCATCTGTGCCCTCCACCTCCTGTCACTGTTGAATTTTTGTGCATTTTCATTTAGAATCAGATGGGCCAGAGACTTATCCAGGGGAGAGCGAGGTAAGGTGGCGTGTAGGCACATGACCACTGTGCTGTCCCAGGCTGGTGGAGTTCCAGGGTCCCTGCTCCACCAGGGACAGCCTGAGTGATTGCCTCAGCGGTGATTAATGCTGCCTCCCTTGGCCAGACATGGGTCTGCAGCCAAGTGCTTCTGTCATCTCTTTATTCTTCGGCCCCGCCATTATTGAAAATCAATAAACTGTCCCAGCCCAATGAAGTTCAGCAGCTGGGATGGAGTCCATAAATCAAATAAAAACTAAATTATATTTAAATAGGAGCTGGGAGTAAGAAGGCTGTGTTGGAGTAGAGCTGCCGCGCCCAAAAGATGAACAAAACAAATGCCACTTGGCCAGAAAGGGAAAAGGCTGGCTAGCCTCTCTACTAGCCAGCTCTCTGCTAGCCAGCTATGAAGGGTGAGGCCCAGAGTGGTCCGTGGTCACACAGTGGGAGGGCCGCTGCTCCACACCTTGAACCCACTGCTCTTCTCTCCCAAATGGCCCCAGACCAACTCAAAGCAACAACTGAATTGCCATGAGCTTGAGAGGAAATTCAAGAGACAGGCCCTTTGCTCCTTCCTTTACCCGTCTCCACTCTGTGTTTTAAGATCCTACGTGGTGTCTGCCTTCAATAACTGCCACCATTAAAAGGATCTGGAGCCGGCACAGGGCTGGCAAATCTTCATGTTCTCTAATACCCTGGACGGAGTGGGGTCCTCAGGAAGGTTTTGTCTTGCTAGTGGGTCTGACATAACTCTGGGAAGGTGTTGGACACCTGGAAAGGATCTGACCAATTTGTGCTCCAGAACACACCACCGTGCAGTTTCAAGGAACACAAAATCCAACAGTGATGCATAGAAAACGTGCAGTGCCTACTTACAAGGGACCAAACACCCAGCAGTCTAAGAAGTAGGAAAACATGGGCAATAACTCAAAATGGATGGTAAAATCAACAGATGAGGATATTAAAACAACGATCCATAGGGTCCATTGCGACCCCAGTGAAGAGAGGTTTAAGATCCTAGGGGATATGTGAAATGGGATCTATCTATGGGAGTAACTTGCTCAGCAAGAATGGAATAGATTACTGATGCCTGCAACAGCACAAGCAAATTTTAAAGCCATTATGCTGATTGCATGTATATGAAATCCTAGAAAAAGTAACAGTACAGTAATAGGAAGCAGATCCGTTGCTGTAGGATGGGTTGGGGAGGGAGCTGACCTGCAGAGGGCACAATGGAGCTTTGGGTAGGGGTCAATAGAAATGTTCCTGTTATTAGCTGTGGAGATGATTATGAGTGAATACATTTGCCAAAACTCATCAGCTCAGCAGTTAAGAATGACAACTGCTCTTCCAGAGAGTCTGAGTCCCCGTGTTGAGTGTCACACAACAACTTGAAATTCCAGTGGAATCTGATACCTTCTTCTAGCCTCCGAGGGAATCTGCACTCCTGTGCCCACACCCCCACAAAGACACACACGTACAAATAAAACTAAAATATATATCTCAATTTAAAAAAAAATTTCATTGTGGACATGGCTCTAAGAAGGCAATGTAAGAAATCTGTGCGCATGAGGTGAACTGTGGTGACTGACATGCCAACCAACACATGTGATGCCAAGTATAGAAGCAAAACCACCCATACAGAGGGAGTGGTGCAGGAGGGGGGAGTTTGTCAATGTCAATACTCAAGATGTGACTTTATAGTTCAGTATTGCCATGTGCTAACCCCAGGAAGCTGGGTAACAGGTACACGGGAGTTCCATAATAGTGCTTCCATCTGCATGAAAATCTGAAACAATTCCTCCATATAGCTGATTTTTTTGAAATGTTCCACACAAACTGTCAAAGCTATTTCTTCTCATAACCTGCTCTTTTTTGTCATATCAGCTTCCACAGAACATGCACTGCACTGTTATGGTATGCTGAAGAGATGTCGGGATTTCAAATGTTTTTATTCCTCTTTTTTAAACCAACAGGGGAAATGGATGGCTTTTCTGTTATCCAAGGATGATTGGAAAAGTTATGGGACACACCTGAGATTTCACCTAAGGGTTGGAGGGGTAATGAACTACAAAGAACCAATTTGAAGAGACATGGAGAGAGAAAAAATTAATGTATTTTCTACTTGTATCCTATTTAACTTGAATTGTTCAAAGAAATAGCTATGGCTTATTACATTGTGATAACAGATGATGGCCTGTATTATTCTTATATCTCCCAGTTAGTTTCAGTTATCAACTTGACACATCCCAGAGTGATTGGAAGAGTCTCAATTGGAGGATTGCCTCTATCAGATTGGCCTGTGGGCATTTCTATGGGAGCATTTTCTTGAGTGCTAATTGATGTAGGAGGGCCCAGACCACCATGGGCTATGCCATTCCTGGGCAGGTAGTGCTGTGTTATATAAGCAAGCTGCCTGAACAAGGAGAAAACTTGTGAGTCGTGTTCCTTTATGTCTGTTTCAGTTTCTGATTGAATTCTTTCCTCACTGATGAATTATAACTTGGAAGTGTACACACAATAAACCTTTTTCTTTCCAAGTTGCTTTTGGTCATGGTGTTTATCACCATAGCAGAAGGCAAGATAAAACAAAATTGGTACCAGGAGTGGGGTCTCCATTGCAAGTGTCTCTGCATCTTCAACAGTGGCCTCTCTTTGGAGACAACTCTGCCACATGGTGCCAAGTCTCAGCTTCTCTCCATAACTTTTTTATGCTTACAAAACCAGTACCATGTGGGAGACTGTTATATATGATTTGCTAAATTCTGCAGCCAGCTCAATGTGAAGCCTTCAGCCCCCTGAACCACATCTTCAGTGTGATAGCTCTAAAGAAACATTTCCCAGAAAATTTCACTTCAGTGATGTTGATCTCATTAACCACAGCTGACTCTTCAGCCTAACTGACCAACAATCACAGTCTCAACATAAAATATTAGAGAAATGGTCCTGAGAGAGTCTTTGCACCTGTCTGGAACATCACAAGCCAGGCTTCCATCATCTGCATTTCTTGCCACATTCTTGTCTTCCAAGCTCCTACTGAACAGTCATTAAGCTCTGAGCACTCAGCAGCTTTTCAATGCAGTGTTCTGAACACTTCCATACTCTTCCCTCAAACAACATGGTCATTTATGTCACAGCAACTACTGACCTCTAATGGAGTTGTTTTATTTCCTTCCTACACATCCCAACATAGAAGACACACAGCCTTTTGCAGGTGTCCAGTATTTAAGTACTATTTCTGTCTTTGGCATTAAATGGGTCCTCAATGTAGTCAGCCCTCTGATGGGAGATGTCATTCTGTAAATATGTTTCTCTTAATTGGTTAATGAATAAAGCACTGTAGGCAAATAGGAAGGCAAGACAGGTGGGACTAGGAGACAAGGAGGATTTAAGAGAGAGGTAGGGAGGAGTTTCAAGATGTAGGATCAACAGTGTAGAACTCTGGGCCCTCTCTCCAGTAAGCCAAGACCATGTGGAAACTTAGATTAATAGAAATGGGTTAATATTTAAGACAGAGCTAGCTGATAAGAAACTAGTAACTGACTAACAGCATTATATTTAATACAGCGTCTCTGTGTGCTATTTGGGGATGACACTACTCTGGGCCCAGGAGGGCGGAAAAACTGCTTGTAATAGCCCTCCATATCTATGAGTTCTGCATTTATAGATTTAATTAACCTTGAATCAAAAAAATGTTTTTCATCTGTGATGAATATGTGCAAAATTCTGAAGTTGTATTATTATCATTCCTCAAATAATACAGTACAATTGATGTTTACATAGCTTTGTCCATTGAGTAGAAGTAATCTAGAGCTGACCAGGTAAATGGTAGCAAGTACCTTTGCTGCTGGCATCTAGGTTCACCCGAGTCCATGTATTTGCCTTAGATAGAAACTATTGATACAATGAAGTAGGAGTCTAGAAAGAGCCATTATAAAGTAAAAGAAGGACAAGTAAGGATAGCCAGGAGTGGGTGTAGAGGGGACGGGGCCTCACAAAGGAGTGATGCTGAGTAATGACCTGGTCTACCAGCCGTGAGCTCAGCTCTGGACATACACTGAAAGCAGAGTCAGTTGGATTTGGAGTCAGGAGCCTGAGTTGGCACAAAGGTTTCTGGGCAGAATCACTGAAAGATAGAGCTGTCATTTTCTGGGGGAAGACAATGTGTAGTGTGGTCTGAGGGTTAATGTTAGTCTCAGAAGGTTGTTGTTTCCTTTTGGTTTTGGTTTTTGAGACAGGGCCTCACTGTATAGCCACAGCTGGCCAGGAATTTACTGTGTAGACCAGGCTGGTTTCAAACTAACAGGAATCTGCCTGTCTCTGTCTCTGGGAACAAAGCTACCATACCATGCTCAGTCCGTCAGAAGCATTTGCTGTTGTTCATGTTTGAGAGTTTTGCTTTGTTTAGATTTTTTAAATGTTATGTGTATGTTACCTACACATATGTCTATTCACCACATGTGTGCCTGGTGCACACGGAGGCCAAAAGGAGGTGTCAGAACCTCTGGAACTAGAGTTATGGTTGGTTGTGAGCTGCCCCTGTGAGACCAACCAGTGCTCTCCACTACCAAGCCCCCTCCCCAGCCCACCAGAAGTTCTGAGTCAACTCTTTGAGTTCTAGACTGAACTAGTTTTCCAACCCCATTTCCTACATATTACTACCTTAAAGCCTTAGCTTCCAGTGCGGTTGTTTTTGGAAGTGCGGTGTTTAAGAGATAATTAGTTCAAGATGAAATCATGTAGCCCCTGTGGTGGCTTTAGTGTCCTTATGAAAGAGACACCACACTCTCTTCCCAGGCAGAGGCATTGAGTTGGCAGGTGGCAACTCAAGCCAGGATGTAAATGGGAAATATGAGGTGTGGATGTAACGTGGGGCTTGTTAGCAACTATAGATGACTTAAGTCTTGAGACAGCAGGAGAAGAGACACCCGAAAGAGCACCAGGGGTGCATCATCTGAACAATGGGAGGCTCCTTTAGAGAAGATGAAATAGCTTCCAGCAAGGAAGACACTTGGCAGAAAGCAGTTTCCTGAGGCCACATGGGGAAGAAGAGGGATGCCCCACTGTCAAACACTGAAGAGAAGTCAGAGGCAGGAAAGTCACGATGCACGCACATTCAGGGCCAGAAGGTTATTGGTGAGGACTTATCTCCCACCATACTTCTGCTCTCGGGTTTACCCTCCAGTCTGGTGGGTGTGAATGGCACCATTGCAGCTGTAATTGCTCTATAATTTACTGTGCTGTTTTCCTTGAGATCCAGGCCATGAATTCAGTGAGACATGGAGTTCTAGTAGGGAGTGGAGGCCACTCTGGAATGCAGCACTCTAGTCATGTCTGACTCCGGCACAGGTCAGAGGACAGAGGTAACCAAAGGTTTCCTGTCTTGCATGGGTGGATCGTCCTCTCAGAGTGGAGGAGTAAGTTTCCTGGCTACCTTTGTTTTTTGTGAACTTGCAAGGGATTCTGGACCTGCATCATTGCATGTGATGATACAGGGTAAAGGGAAGGAAAGAATGAGCCAAGTAACAATTAATGGGACACTCACACAGAAATATCAGATTCTTAAAAATAGACACATAGATGGGTAATGGTGGTAATGCACACCTTTAATCCCAGCACTCAGGAGGCAGAGGCAGGTGGATTTCTGAGTTTGAGGCCAGCCTGGTTTACAGAGTGAGATCCAGCATGGCCAGGGCTATACAGAAAATCCCTGTCTCGAAAAAACCCATCAACTAACTAACTAACTAACTAACTAACTAACTAACTAACTAGGCACAGGGCCTCGCTATGCAGCTCAGGTTGATCTGAACTCAGAATATAGTCTTAAGCCCAGGACCCCACCAGACTCTGCCTCCTGAATATTATGCTATTATGCTCAGAAAATGTTTGAGTTTTACCAAAATGGCCAAATCACTGCTCTTCAGTTTTTGTGTCTGAGACAGGGACATCATGTCCGCAGATTTCAGGGTTGCCAGACTCCTCATAACTGAGGCAACTGCTTACAATGGTTCTCTCAGACTGACAGACAGATGGCTATTTCCCACTGGCTCTGTCTCTGTGGAGAATAATAACTGGTGCATAAGGAAAAAGAAAGACCCAAGAAGTTTGCCAGCGAGGTGCCACTGTGACTTGGGGTCTTCAGGTCTTCTTTGCCTACTGCTGAGGACCTGGCCCAGCTAGACACATACCTTGGTGTCTCAGCCTTCACTTTCCTGACACTTGGGTTGAGCTGATGACCCACCCCTGACAGCCATTTTAGTCCCGGTATTCCAGGAGCCCTGAGATGCTGGGCTATAAGTCAAGGACAGAAAGAAGCCTTGATACCATACACAGCTTCCAGACTGTCGAGGATTCATGTCCATTCCCATGTCAACTCCAACTCGGTCACCACCTCTACTCCAAAAGGCAGCAGGGATACTGGTAAGGATGTCAGGGGTTAGAAATGCAAAGGCATTCTAGGCAGAGGCCACAGTGCAAGCAAAGACACACTTCCTTTTGACAGGAGCAGGCCATGCATCGTAGGTACTTTACACTGTATGCGCAGCTCTTTGTAGTTTCCGAAGCTCTTTCGCATGTCGCTTTACCATTCCGTGCAGAGCAATCAATATGCTTGTTTGACAGAAAAGGAAACAGAGGCTCTAGGGTCACATGCAAGAAATCAGCCGAGGTGAGATTTGAACTCAAAGCTTTTGTGCTTCGCTCAACCCCACAGAGACTCTGAAGCTGATGACTGGGATGACACCTATGTGTCAGGGTAATGACAAATGAGTGTGATTCCTCAGGCCAGCCATGCTGCCTTTCTTATTCAGTCGGAGTGGGAGGCGGGGCGCAGACACAACAGGACACAGGACCAATTCACCACTGCTTGATCCCCCTCCTGGTGCCTTCCGGGACAGCTATGGGAAAAGGCACATTTTGATTCTAACAGAGCTGTGTACCTTTGTGCCAGCCTGCCTGAGCCCAAATGAAGGAGAGACGATAACTTCATTCCCACTTGGGGGCAACTGGTTATGTCTGGAAACATTTGAACATCCCATAAAGCTCATTTCTTTTGCAAATGAGCCAGATAACACAGAACACTTCAAAGTGAAATTCCGTTGGGCTTTCCATCTGGTAGGCCTCTGGGGGAATGAGCCTAGCGCTGCCTTTGTTAATCAGGCCCTAGGAGTTGGGGTTTTATGCTGAAATACAAATAACTATGCATTTGTGGGGAACAAAGCCAAGATGTGATCTCAACTGCATTTGGACTGAAACGCCCCTCTGCCTGCTAGCGCGCCACACTTTCCACTCAGAATGCTTCCTGGTCTAGACAGCTACATGATCTTTTGTCCCTGCATTCAGAGAAGGTGGGCATGGCTGGATACCTCCTAGTCACCCTGCCCTTGATTGCCATGTGCTTTTGGAGAGAACTTCTGTTGTTCAAGTCTGCAGCTGTTTGTGTAAACCCAAGGGCTCCCACAACCTCAAAGACACAGATCCCTAGAGTCCTGTGCAGCATCACGCCCCTTGGATCCTGCTCCTAGTGGAGAGGTTAGCTGCTAAAATCACATTTCCTGGACCCCACTGTGGTGAGTCATGGGTGCAGAGTAGATGCATTAATTGGGTACACTCACTTAGTTTCGAAAGTCAGCAGTGAAAGTCAGCCATAGTCTTGCATGGTCAAAGGGAACCCCAGCACTAGGGAGACTAGGGGGTGGGGAGCTGAGACGGGAGGATTACTATAGGCAAGCCTGGGCTACATAGTCTGAAGCCAGCATTGGGTTCTAAGCCAGGCTATGCTACAGAGTAAGACCTTATCACAAACAAACAAAACAAAATAGACACCCCCACCTCAACTCACCATCCATTCCTTCTAGAAAACTGGGTCACAGAAGCACAGGGTTTCCCTGCTGTGTGTCCAGAATACTGTCTCCAGAGCCTTTTGGCCCCGGATGACAATAGTGGTAGTTTTATCCCACACCCAGGCAGCACCGAGAGTCTTCTCAACACATTGACAGAGAAGACACGTGGTTGAGTTCTGCTGTACTGGGAGCCATTCTGAATGGCAGGCTGGGAGCCCACTCCTCCAGTCCTTTCGATGACTGGGTCATCCCAAAGCCTTGGGAACTCCCTTCCCAAATAGAGTACTCAGGTGGTGGATGTTCAGCTGGGCCACTTGTCATCGAAGGTTAGGAACTAGACAGTGGCCAGAATGTCTATGAGAAGACCAGAGACACTGTCATGTGACTGGCCCAGATGTGGGTCAGGAGGGAGCCACCTTTTCTACATCTCCTAGAGACCCACAGCCTTGCCTTCTCCACTCCCCACCCTCACCTCACCCCCACTCAGTGACAGTCTAGTCTCAACAGGCTCATGGCTACTGTAGAGCTCTCCGTGTTGGCCAGCTAGTAGCAGATGTGCAAGAGGGTCTAGCCTCATCCCACCCATCACACTTCCCTTGGCTTCACCATGGGCATGTATCCCAACATGTCACCTCCGGTACATCTCATTTCCATCAGATCTGATTTCTGCCCCCATCAAAGCCATGCAAGTTGTTGGGATGTTCCAACATAGTAGGGGGGGCATACTTAGTCTTCTGGTACTTTCTTGAGAAACTAAGTGCTTAGACTACAGGACATAGGTTTGAAGCCAGACAATCTCGAGTTTGAACCCTGCAATAGGTGCCTGAAATATGACATGCACTGCTTTCTGGGTCTTAGTTGCCTAGTCTAACAGGGCTTTGCCAACCCCCAGCTGAGGAGACGGTCAAAAATGAAAGGGTCAAAGCCTGGACCATACCGTGCACACAGATGGGGGCTCATAGCACTGGGGTTAAGTTGGGAAAGTCACACTGGCCACTTGGCGTACAGAAGGCACTTGACCCTGAAGATGAGGATATAAGGCCAAAGGAAAATGACCCAGGGACCCAACACCTGCCATCCAGGCTGGGCTTGTCCCTATGCAAGACTCTGTATGCCTTCAGCATTTGCTAAATAGCCAACCATGGAAATCACATCAAATGTGTAACTGAGGCTGAAGCAGGAGGATTGCTAAGAGTTCAAGGCCAACCTACACTACATAGTAAGACCCTGTCTCAGGGAAACAAAGAATCAACAAAAAGTGTATCTGGTCCCAAACATGTGTCATACTCCACCCACGGCAAGTGTCCTTCTGTGCATGTCTTGAGCCACAGCATCTCCTTATTCTTAGTCCTTCTAACAGACCCAGCGTTCAGGCCTGGAAGATAGCATGGATTGTCTCTCCTCATGAGCTCTAAGCTGCTTGCAGCCCTAGTGTGCCTGGAGGCTTGAAGAACAAGGGGTGGGTGAGGGTGGGGCTCATGATGGGGTAGAGAAACATAGGCCAGGCCAGAGCAGCTGATGGAGATGGGAGCATTGGAGTCAATCAAGCAGGGAAAATTGTTTCAATGCTGGAGACCTAAAACATGCACATGGCTGTGAGTTCTCTTGAAATGGGTTTTCACCTTCACTCTTCCTTGGCCCAGCTGTGAGACTCTGGCAAATCAGAGCTCAAGCTGTGCCAGTCCATCTGCCACTCAACAGGCTGCGACAGACACTCAAATAGCCTGTCTCTGAGGCATATACTCACCCAAGTTCTCAGAGTCCTGCTGACATCTATACAGAGCTGTCACCACACTGACCTTGTGAGGGTTTTTTTTTTTTTTTCCACAGCAGGGTCTTTGCTTCACTGTCCCTGCATTTGTCACAACCAACCACGAAATATACTCTGTCCAGCCTGTCTCACAAAAACCCAATGCCCAGGATGGACAGAGTGTAGTTGAGCAAAACCCTGTGTGGAGAGCTTGAGGGTGTGGCTGAGGAAGCTAAAGTGGTCTTGGACCGAAGGCTCTCTGAGCCACATCTGTAACCTCAGCTTTCAGAGGGGCATTTGCATATTCATGTGGGAGCCTCTTCAGCTCCTGCTGCTAGCTGCAGCAGGAATTCAGGGCTTCTGTCTGTCTCCATGCCCCCAGTGCTTCAGAGACTCTGTTAAACTACATTATAATTAGGACTAAGAAAGCCTGCAGGCGTGTTTTAATATAACCCACAAAAGCAGCCGTGTGTGTCTTGGGTCCCTAGTGTTGAGACAGGCGTCTTTCCCAGTTGCCTGGCTCCAACTGTCCTCACCTCCAGCAGCTGCTCTATGGGATGACCAATACAACAGGTGTAAGGTCAAAGGTGAGCTGTAGGTTTACAGGCACAAAGGACAAACTGTGGAGGGGTGATCCAAGTCCCCAGCAGTTGGCTCAACTGTCTGACTATACAGCTGTGGTAGAATTGGGGAAAAGGGGGGACGCTCCCTGCAAGCCTGTAAGCCTGTAAGCCTGTAAGCCTGTAAGCCTGGCCACTGGGCTCCCTGTAAGCCTGTAAGCCTAGCCAGAGGAACGGTCTTGGTCCTGCCATGGTCTCACTTGTTCAGAGTTGGTTGCCTAGGGGCTGATCATAGATTTGGGGTTGGGAAGTGAGCCAGGACTCATCTGGTTCCAATCCTCATCTGAGACACCGGGGCTACAAGGGGTTCTAACGCTGACTTCAAATGTCAGTCAGTAGTCAAAGACTAGGCACACGGTCATTGAAAGAAATAGCACAGTGGCCATCTGCCCAGCTGGCATTTCTCTCAGTACCCAAGCCCAGCTTTTGATAAAGAAGCAGAGGCCCAGAAAGTTAGTGCCACATCTTCCAACTGCATCCTGAGTATGAGGAGCACCAAGGAAAATATTAAAAGTCAGTTTCAACAATTCCTGCCTCCCTGTCTCCTTCCCTATCCCCTTAGTCTTTCTTTCTCCTCTTCCCCTTCTTTCTTTATCTTCATTTAAAAACAAAAAACAAAACAAAAAACAAACAAACAAACAAAAAACCTAATATGTTTCAAAATATTCATGCTCAGGACTTACCTAAGACATCTGGACCTTTTTAAAAGTTATTTCAAGAAATGAGATGTACTTTAAACGTAAGTAAAATTGAGATTCCACTTTGTTAAGATCAGCCGCTCACTATATAGCCTTTGAGATCATCTCTGAAATATGATGTTTTAAGTCAAGGTAAATTTCTAATGCTTTGGGTCTATCATTTCCATGTGGCTCCTCATAATTACACTCGCTTGATGTTTTTGAAAGTATTGTAATTATCAGAGAAAATCTTTGTCCCCTCTTGTGTTCTTTGTGTGGCCCAGATTCACAAGTTATTGAGGAAACACTCATTTAGGGATGGGGACAAGGAGTGGTCATCTCAGGCTTCTCCCAGGTCTCTCTGGGCTTTGGAAACCCTGTATGATAGCACATGGTTAGACTATGCTCTTTCCAGGCTCTCTGAGCTCTGGCACTCTCTGCTCATGAACCTGAACCACAAAGCAATCAAAAACTTAACATTTTGCAAGCCAGGCAGGTGGCTTGCTTGCCAGCTGGCTGCCCAACCCACAAGCATGGCTTGTCCTGTGCTGTGCTTGGCAATGGTCAGGAGGACGGTTTGGGAATAGGCTCCAGCAGATCGGCCTCGCAGATGACTGCCCAGCTGCCGAGCTGAAGGGAAAGCCGCAGAGGCGGGCAGCCAGGGTAGGCAGCCTGGGAGGCAGAGCAGGTGGCCTTTAGTACGGCAGGTTTGGCAAAGTCACGTCTGAACCTCACTCTGGGGTCTGTCAGGCTGCTGGAGCGAGAGAAGGGAATGGTTGAACTCAAGTGTGCAGTGCATGATGGGAGATGTGGGGGTGGAATACATGGCTGCCAGGTTCTGAGAGTCTTAGTATGGCTGCACACCGGACACTGGGCATACAAGGCCACAGCCAATGCTTGCGGTGTGGAGCAAAGGCTGGCCGCCAGCCTGAAGCTCAGTCCTGGAGGATGCACGGAGTGCGTAGGACAGACAAGTCCTGGATGTACGGGGAGGGGTCAGGGTACTGCATGCATTCTGGTTTAGTCACCCTGTTTATGTTCCTGCCACTCTCCGGGCCTCAGTTTTCTCAGCAATGAGACTTTTGGAAGGAGGCAGAAGTAAATCAGCTCAGAGACAGGAAGGACTGGCAAGGAGCCAAGGCTGGCCTGAGGCCCCCAGCTCTTGGCCTCGCTGGGTACCAGCCTGCTGGCCTCCCATCATCTGTGACAGAGAAACCACCAGTTGGAGTCCAGGCTTTAACCAGTCCTTTGGGAAAGCAGTGAGAGAAAGGAAAATACAAGATCCTTCTAGAACACTTGTTACCTGTTCCTCTCATTGTTTTCCAGTCGTCTTACGTCCTTAGAAATCACAGACCCTACTAACAATGGAGTTTGTCTCTGGGCATGGAAACACAAAGGAATTTCATCGCTCTGTAGATGCTGACCGCTTTCATATCTCCTCAACATTCTTGGTTTTTAAATGTCTTTTAAGGGTGCGTGTGCCTATGTCTATGTGTTCACATGCATATTCCTATGTGCCATGGTGTACACATAAAGGGAAAAAAAACAAAAATAAAAATTTGTGGGAGTCTGTTCTCTCCTTTCACAGCCTTCCTTCAGGCTTGGTGGTAGAGCCTCTACCCACTGAGCCATCTCAGTGACCCTCAGTGTTCTTAGCCACCTGCCTGTGCACCTCTGGGAATTCTTGGAACCGGTGGCATGGCTAATAGGTTCACTTGCTCATTAGTGAGTTAAATCAGAGTTGATGTATGTTCATCTTGTATCTGTGAGACCCATTAGCATGGTTGTCTAGAGCTACAGCTTGAAACAATACCATTCATTAATTCGTCCATTCAAGCCTGTCTGGTCTGAATTAGCTACTCGGGTCTTCCGGAGTCAAGGTGTCAGCCAGCAGCGTTCCTTCCTGACCCTGTGGGAAGAACAGACTCCTGAACTCACTCTGGTTCGTGGCTAAATTCAGCTCTTGGAGGATGGAGGGCTGAGGTCCCTCCAGCTGTCAGCTGTGGCTACCAGCAATGAGAGAGCCTACTAATCCCCAGGGGCTTCTTCTTGGCCAGGAGGAACAGCCTCTCTAGCCTCCTCCTCTGTGACCCCCCAAAGAGAGAACTCTACTTTGTGTGTGTGGCAGGGAGGGTCCCTGATTAAGTCAGGGCCACTGTCCTAGTCAGAGTTACCGTTGCTGTGAGGAAACACCATGACCAAAGCAAGTTGGGGAGGACAGGGTGTTCTTGGCTTCTGCTTCCGCATTGCTGTCCATCATTGAAGGAAGTCAGGACAGGAACTCAAGCATGGCAGGAACCTGGAAGCAGGAGCTGATGTAGAGGCCGTGGAGGGGTGCTACTTACTGGCTTACTCCTTGTGGCTTGCTCAGCCTGCTTTCTTACAGGATCCAGGACCACCAGCCTCAGGGTTTCCCCACCCACAATGGGCTGAGCCCTCTCACATCAGTCACTAGTTAAGAAAATGCTGCGGAGGCTAGTTCACAGCTTGGTCCTACGGAGGCATTTTCTAAGCTGAGGCTCCCTCCTCTCAGATGACTCCAGCTTGTGTCCTTGACATTAAGCCAACCAACATAGCCATCTAGAATTGTCTCCCTTGTGCTGGGTAATATGACCTAG
Organism: Cricetiscus sungorus; assembly: GCA_030556225.1. Taxonomy (NCBI): domain Eukaryota; kingdom Metazoa; phylum Chordata; class Mammalia; order Rodentia; family Cricetidae; genus Cricetiscus; species Cricetiscus sungorus. The sequence continues at coordinate 53,780,328 of JANBXA010000734.1, forward strand.
TTCCTGGATTGGTGCACTGTACCCACAGGTTCTCCCTATGTGAGGTCACAGGGGGTCATCTCAGAAGCCCAGGTACTACAATCATGATCTTACCTTAGCTAGCTAGCTAGACAGACAGACAGACAGACAGATAGATAGATGATAGATAAGAAATCTCAAGCCAGGTGGTGCTGGTGGCAGTGTTTGCCTTTAATCCCAGCACTCTGGATGCAGAGGCAGATGGATCTCTGAGTTCAAGTCCAGTCTGGTCTACCAAGTGAGTTCTAAGACAGCCAGAGCTTTCAGAGAAACCCCGTCTCAAAAAACCAAAAACCAAAAACCTCTTCAAGACAATGAATACAACCTGAAAAGTCATCAAAGAGTGACATATTTTGGAGGTAGGAGGGCAGGAGAATGGGGAGTTCGAGTCCATCCTTGGCTACACAGCAATTTGAGGTCAGCCCGGACTACATGAGATCCTGCCACAAACAAACACATTTTAAAAGAATGGGAATATGCTAATGGAGTTTATGAAGGAGATAATTCCCTTTTAGAGCTAGCTACCCTGCTCAGGTCATTTTTGAGTTTGATCATGTTGACTTTGGCTGTCTCACTAGCCAGACTATAAGTCCTCCCCCCAAAAAAAACAGAACTTATGCCTATTTATCTGACCAACAGCCCCCAAAACCCTAGTGTGTAGGCTGGCGACAGGGTAGGTATTAGTTTGTTTTCTGTTGCTATAACAAAATATCCGAAGCTGGGAACTTTATAAAGTGCAGAGTTTTCATTTATGGTTTTTGAAGCTGAAGATCTAATGCTGAAGAGTTCCATCTTTTGCAGCCTCTGGTATGGACTTCACAGATGTCATCTCAACATGGTGGAGAATGGCCATGAGAGAATTCTCGAGTGTGAGGGGCAAAGGATTCCATACAAAAGGATTCCAACCATGGCAGGGTGTTCTGGTCTCCAGGGGCACACAGAAATCATCAGATGGGAGACACCACAGTTCCAGTACTTATTTCCTTTGTGTTTTTTAATATAATTTTTATTTTTTAAATTTTATTTGAGGGAGGGATGCATGTGCCATGATGGGTGTATGGAGGTCAGAAGACAACCTGGAGGACTCAGGGCTCCTTTCACCATGTGGTTCCTGGGATTCGAACCAGAGTCATCCGATTTGGCAGCAGGCACCTTTGCTTGCTGACTCCGCTCACTGCCTTGATTATTATTGTCTGTGATGCAACTTCAGGGGGAGCAGAGAACAAGACAGAATCCTAAACCTTCTCTCCACTCTACCTTCACAGTCTTGGCCACCTTGTCCTCTGTAAGAGGAAGCCTTGGAACCCGTCCCCTACTCTACCTCTGCCTCTGAGCTTTAGCATATGCTGTTCCCTTTGCTTAGCATTTCCTTCTTCCTAAACTCCACAAAGGAATTTCTACTGAATCTCAAGTCAAATATCAGGTCTGGGAACACCCTTCAGAGGCATCGCAATGCAGGAGGACAGGAGCTTTGATCCTGTCCTCTCCTAGCTGTGTGTCCTCAGCCAGTTCTGTAAGAGAGCGGAGCTTCCCTGAGTGTAAAAGGGGAGCTCCGTCTGTAATAGCAAAGTCAATACTGTTGGCTGGTCCTCACAACAGCAGTACAAGAAGTATGATTGCACTGGGCAGTTGTCACCTCTAGACCATACTAGTTTTCCCAACAGCCCTATTAATAAGGAAGGCCTGTTGTCTTGCCATTTTTCAAATAAGGCTTGAAGATATCAGATTCAATATTAATCTGTTCCCAAACTTGTTTCTTCTTCTTCTTCTTCTTTTTCTTCTTCTTCTTCTCCTCCTCCTCCTCTTTCTCCTCCTCCCCCTCCTCCTCCTCCTCTTTCTCCTTTTAGAAAAAGCCCATGTTGAGTGGATACAGAACTCCTAGATAGCCTTTCAGACAACCCATAGAGAAGACTGGAAATGGAGACTGTAAAAACCAACCACCACTTGTTTCTTTTTTAAAAAAGATGTATTTTATTTTTCATTATGTGTGTGTGTGTATCTGCATATATATACATATATACACGTATATATATATATATATATATATATATATATATATATATATGTATACATGCGAGCGCACATGTATGCAGAGGCCAAAAGAGGCTATGGGATCCATGGAGGCTGGAGTTACAGGTGCTTGTGAGAACCTGACAGGTGCTGTGAACTCAGCTCCAGCCCTCACCCACTTAGTGCACATTCTTTAGCTCTGAACGGTCTCTCGGGTCCCCTCTTTCCGCCATACTGTGTTCTAGGAGGCACTGGAGCAGCTGCCACACTTTCCGGCCCCCCAGCCCTTCTCACCGCTGGACCATCACTTTGTTTCCTCCTTCTGTGTGCCCCCCTGACGTGTCTATCTCTCTTGTCAATTTCCTCTGATTTGGAGTCACCTGGGACTGTCATGTGGGTGTTTCCGGAGTCATTTGACTGAGAAGGGAAGACCACCCTGAACTTGAGCTGGGGTCCTGGTCTGATGAGCATCATCACTCCCGGCTTTCTGAGCCACTCGGATGTGAGCAAGCCGCTCTTTGATGCCGGCCTTCCTTGCCATGGTCGACAGTACCTTCCAACTGCGAGCTATGATGAGCCTTTCCTCCATTGTGCAACTTCTTAATTCGGTATTTGGTCACCAAAAGGGGAAAAGTAACTGTGCGCCCACACTCTGACAGAAGGTGGTGTCCTCCAGTCTCACCCGAGTCTGCAAGCACATCTAATGCTCCACTCCACTGAATTCATGACTCACCGCGGGAACTTTTCAGGAACGGCTTATGCAGTGAAATGATTAAAATCCACACAGCAGAAGAGCCAACATTCTGCTCCCTCCCCTTCCATCCCTTATCCACCAGTATCTCAGCTACGCAGGCCCCACAGGAGCCGGCACCAGACAGATAAAAACATCAAGGCCAGTTCCAACTTCACATGAGATCCTGGAATTTAATTTAACTCCTACAGACAGTGTGCTGATGCTTCTGTGGGCTCCCAGAGCAGCCTCATGGAACAGCTGGTAACAGCTGTGGTGGCTTTGCCTTCACACCTCCCTTGGAATCCCACGGGATTCCATGGAGGCAAGGATCTTGCAGAAAAACTCACAGATGCCCAGGACTCAGTTTGGGAAGGAAATGCACAAATCACTCGATGACCTTACTTGTGTTTTAAAAACAACTCAAATGAGAGCCTGGGGATCACGCCCAAAGTCTCATGATTTTCCTTTGCTTTTGATGACTGGCTTTAAGGATTAAACAGGGGGCTAGAGAAACAATTCAGTGGGTAGAATGCTTGCTGTGCAAGTGTGAGGACCTGAGTTCAGATCCCTATAACCCAGGTAAAACCAATGTGGTGGTTTGTGCCTGCAATCCTAGCACTGGGGAGGCAGCATCACAGGCATTCCTGGAGTTCACTGTCTACCTGGGCTTGCCAAATTTGTGAACTCCAGGTTAAGTAGACACCCTGTCTCAAAAAAAAAAAAAAAAAAAAAAAAAAAAGGCAGAGAGTGATTGAATAATATACCCAATGTCACGCATACACAGCATACACACAAGCATGCACACACACACACACACACACACACTCTATACACCACACACACACACACACACACACACACACACACACACACCACACACTGCCCTACACTCACACACCACCACCACACATACATGCATAAGCACTCATGTGCACACACACTCATACAGCATTCAAACAACACACACACACACACACACACACACACACACACACACATACACACACACACACCACAGCACACACATGCATATAACACTGGCTAGCTGGAACACACATTTCGAATATAAACAGGTGCAGCATTCGCTGGACACACGGGGGTCTCATGCTGACACTCTCCCCACCTCCTCATGCCCCACAGCCCTGTCACTGCTACCAGCTGAGGGCAGACACCAGGGTGGATAAAGGAATTTGTCTCGCTGAGCTCCAGACAGCCATCCAAGCTCCTCACTTCGTTATCTTTATATTAAATTCTGGCTTTTCATATTAAACCATGACTATTTTTATATTAAACTATGACTCTTCCATATTAAAAACTCTGATACCAACAGTAGATAATTTAGTGGCAAAGCATCTTTTAAAGTGAAACAAATATAGGACACATTTCCTGTGGTTTTTTAATAATTTTCTATTAGCAGCTGAGGTTAGCCCTGAACTTACTCCACATATTGATTAAAAATACACTTCTAACTCACCACACATTGTGGTTTTTAGGCCAAATCTCTTGGAACTTTCTCTCCCAACCTTAACCTTGGAACTACATCGCCCAAGCTTGCCGAACTCTGTAACAATTTTTTTAATTGAATTCAGTAACATTTTAAAGTGTGTTTATTTATATATTTATTGAGAACTTATCCAAGCTAATGCTCTAGGGTGAGTGATTTCTGGGGCAGGGCTGAACCATTATAAATAAAACAAAACCACAACTCAAAGTAACTCATGATTAATCCAAGAGTGAAATCAGTAAGAGATCATTAAAACCAAGCAGGCCAAAGGAAGTCGAGGGATCATTGGGAAAGGGGCAGTTAGCTATGTCAACATTTGAATGTCTGTGAGGAAAGATGTGATATAAAGTTACCAGTAATAGATGAAGAAAACCATCTATACTGCAAGTGAATAACTAGTTAGTACAAAGAACTTTCTGCCTCTTGATATAGAAGGAGACAACTCAAGCAGCAAATGTGCAGAAGCCTCCATGAGAGACCACTTACAGAGAAAGATGCTACGTTCAAGCCGATAAACACAAAAATAAACCTGTATCCATCTATCTACACACACACACACACTATTTTATCTATATTTATATCTACATATATATCTACTTATATCTGTATCTTTGCTTTTCAGTCCAGCCAGGCAGCATTGAAGATGAGTAACACTTAATCCTGGTGAGGAGGCAGGGGGTTGCTTAGCTGGGAAGGGACGATGGAGGAGGCTGTTTCAAGGCAACTTGGCAGAGTCCATCAACTGACCCAGACATTCGTTTCCAGCACTACCCCACACAGCTCAGGTTGTTCACTGCAGCTGTTTGTACCCTGAACAGTGTAGATGCACTCTGAGAAGAAATGATCCTTAAATGAAGGGCTGGGAGATGACTCAGCAAGTAAAACCCTTGTCCTGCAGGCCTAAGGACATGAGTTCCATTCCTGGAATAAAGATGGAGCAGAGAGCGGAGTCTACAAGGTTGTTCTGGGACACACATGTCAGGTCCCACCGCGCCAGCCCCAATTAACACACAGAGACGCTGTATTAGGTATAATTATGTTGGCCAGTTGCTAGTTTCTTGTCGGCTAGCTCTGTCTTAAATATTAACCCATTTCTATTAATCTAAGTATTTCCACATGGTCTTATCTTACCAGAAAGAGGGGCTGGCGTTCTACTTTCTCTGTCCTCCATGATGAATCTCCTCCCTACTACTTGCTCTCTCCTCCTAGTCTCACCTATCTTGCTTTCCTATTGGCCAACAGTGCTTTATTCATTAACTAATAACAGAAACATATTTACAGAATGACATCTCCCATCACACACACATACACTAATAATGATGATAATAATAATAATAAATATCCATATTTAAAAAGAATTAATGTGAAAAGATATGAGCAGATCTGCCCAGTACAATAATTATTAACTTCCATGATTGTGTGAAGAGCTAACACACAGAAACACCTGTGACATGTGCGCATGTAGTTAAGAGGCCTGGAAGCATGGACATTGCAGCCATTGTTTCTGAGGAACTGAAGTGAATGACTTCTTAAGACTCATTAGCATGCTTCTTGTCTGAATTATAATTAGGGAAATTATAAACATTCAGAAAAACACGGTCCAGCTCCTTCTGCTGGGTTCTGTCCTCTTCCCCAATGCCAGTCTTCAAGCACAGACCTGTGGATGCTGTTCGTTTTCAGTTTAGGCACTGGGTTGATTATGACAACCTCACAAGTTCAGGGTCAAGGGAGGAGCTGTGGGGAGGAGGCAGTCTGAGGAGTGCTGCTTGGTGCTTGTTGGATGGGAGGTGCCTGAGGTAAGCAGAAAGGTGATGTGTTACCTATGTCTTCCATTGCCATAGCAGAACACCTCAAAGGGAGAAAGGATTTCTTTTGGTTCATGGTTTCAGAGGCAGTACGTGTATAATGAGGAAGGCAGGGTTTCTGGGCAACCCTCTGTGATGGGAGCTTGTCAGTTTGCTCACATCTTGGTAGACCAAGAAGCAGAGAGTTCAGACCAGTGCCAGAAGTGGAAATAAGGTCAAGCAGGAGATCCATGCCCCCCTACTGAGCCCCTCATCCTGACAGTCTCTACAACCTCCCCAAACCAGCTGGGGACCAGTTGTTGAAACACACGAGCAGGGACAGTTCAAATTCAAGGTTTGGGAGGCGCTGTCTCTTGCAGTCTGTGGCTTTGAGAAAGTTACTGAGTTTGGCGTTGTGGAGTTGACATGGAGAGGGGTGCAGGGAGGGGTTGATGTCCCTTCACGGGGCAGCTGAGAGCCACCCTTGCCATCTTTCCATCCTTCCGTCAACATTTACAGCACCCAAGGCTTCATGTACTCCTTTTCATTGCTCTCTTTGTCGTGATGGCATTGGCCACGCAGTGCTTTAGAACCAGAGGCAGTTGCTTGTGTCTAATCCCTCTGCTGCCTTTCTGTGAGTGAAGATTTGCATAGGTCTGGGTAAGACTCTGAGCAAGAGACTACTTTCTCACCAGACACTTGAGTCTGTTTCATGCATTGCTCTTGATACTGCAGTTAGATATAGTTGTGACACCTTAAGGCTTTCCAGTCCATGCTTTTGTCCCTTCTGTGGGTATGAGTGGACCCTCTGTTATTACAGGTTCCCCCCCACACTCATTAAAAGGCAATACATACAGTTTATATTTTATTGGCTCTCCTTGCCCTCCCCCATGCATATTAGATAATATCAAGTTAATCTTCTTCTTCTTCTTTTTAAAGATTCATTATTTTTTTTTTTTTTGAAAACTTGCATGAGTATGTCTGTGTGCAGGTTTGTGCATGTAAGTGAAGGTGCCTGTAGAGGCCAGAAAAGGATTCTTGTCAGATTCCCTAGACCTGGAGTTACAGGCAAGTGTGAGCTACCCAATCTGAGTGCTGGGACCTGAACCTGGGTCATCTGGAAAAGCTAGAAATGCTCTTAACTGCTGAGCCACCTCTCCAGATCCCAATATAGTTTCTTACATCCTACTTTTTCTTAGATTATCCTAGATCCAATCAAGATTAATCACATGAAAATAGTATGGTTCTAGCATGTAAACAAACACTTAGACCAATGGAATAGAGATCCAAGAAGTAAATCTGTCATCCTTGCTTAGTTAGGGTTTCTATTTCTGTGAAGAGACACTGTAACCATGTCAACTTTTATGAAGAAAAACATTTAGCTGGGGTGGCTTACATTTTCAGAGGTTCAGTTCATTATCATCATGGTGTGACATGGTGGTGTGCAGGCAGATATGGTGATGGTACATACCTTTAATCCCAGCACTGGGGAGGTAGAGTCAGGCAGATCTCTAAGTTCAAGGCCAGCCTGGTCTGCATAGTGAATTCCAGGACAGCCAGAGCTTCATAGTGAGACCATGTCACAAAAACCAAATAAAACAAGCAAAAAATCAACTCATGATGAACTAAAGGATTAAATGTAAAGGTCCAAAATCATAAAACTACTAGAAGAAAACTGTTAGCTTTCTATTACTACGGCAAAGCACCTTAGATAATCAATGTAAAAGCAAAATAGGTTTATCTGGACCCAGACTTTAAAATATTTTAGTTCATATTTGTTTGCTTTGGGCCCATAGGGGCATGGAATATCATGATAGGGACAAAAGATAAAAGGACTGACTGCTCACTTTGTGACCAGGCAGTAAGTCACTCCAATACCTTCTTCAAGATTTGATTTCTTTCTACTACACCTTAGAGGTTCCAGTGCCTCTCAGTATTCCCATTGGTGACAGACTTCCAAACTACAGGTCCTTCAGGGAATATTCAATACCAAAGCTACAGCAACAGCAACAAAAAGAGAGAATGAAAATTAAAAAGTTTCCTGATAGTAATTTAAGCAAGTTATCTAATCCCTTTTTAAAAATAATTTTAAATTATTTCATATTTTATACATATGGGTGTTTTGTTTGTATGCATGTCTATGCACCTCTTACATGCAGTGCACATGGAGGCCAGAAGAAGGCATCAGATCTCCTGGGATTGCCATGTGGGTGCTGGGAATTGAATTTAGGTCCTCTAGAAGAGCAGCCAGCACTCATAACCAGTGAGTCTGTCTGTCTGTCTGTCTGTCTGTCTGTCTGTCTGTCTATCTATCTCTCATCTTTCTATCTATCTACTGCAAGCTCAAAAGCATAAGCAATAAAAGTGAAAATAGATCAAACTGGAAGCTTCTGGACAATAAAGGAAACAAGCAACTGAGTGAAAAGACAATCCATTGAACAGGAGAAAAAAAAATTGCAAGCCATTAAGGAGTGGTGTGTGTGTGTGTGTGTGTGTGTGTGTGTGTGTGTGTGTAAAACTCAAGTCGATAGCAACAAAACAAAGAACAACAGTCTAAATGAATGAGGGACCTGAACCCAAACACCAAGAATCACTCACAAGAGGGCATGCAAAGGCCAATGAATGGGCACAAGAAAAGTGCTCAATATCAGGTCATTAGAGAAATACAAACTCAAGCCACAGCCAGATATCACCCACACCTACTAAAATGATCTAAGTGAGAAAGATTTGTGTTGATGGAGACAGAAGAAAGAGGACTCTCCCACACCCATTCCACTGAACCCGGCTGGATAGTTCAGAGAATGTTCTGGTTTTAATGCCTCTAACCACACATGCAAGGCTCTTCCTCCCACATAAAGCCACATATGGATGCTTGGAGAGCCTCATTGAGCCCCCCTGGCAAGTATGTTGGCCAGTGACAAAGAGAATCTAAATGAAGCTCAGAGGAGGGGGGGAAAAAGCAAATAGGGTGTCTCATCTCATTAGCTTTTAAACTGGTTGAGTCCTCTTTTCAAGTTAATTATGGTGGAATGGTGGACCAGGCATTCCCCATACAGAAAGGGAAGCCAAATGCTCCAGGGATGCAGTTAAAGAATAAATGTTTACTCTTGTTCAAGGATGGGGGAACAAGACAGTGGGAACTGAGACACGGGATGAGGGGAAAGATGGGCTTCAGTTATCTTCTGCAGGTCTTAAATAACAGCTACAGGAAGGTTATGAGCAGATGGAGACATACACACTCATGAAAAGTAAGTGTGACTGCACTGTGACTGTAGTGTGACCACAGTGTCTCTGGTCATCTGCCAACCCATTGAACTTGGCTTGGAAGAGCAACGAGACACGTTAGTTTCTATGTTGTCCTACATCCTCTCTAGAAAGCCAGCATCCCACAGGAGCCTTTTCTGGAGGGTGATGTAGCGATTAGTAGGAGGTGCTGATCACTGTAGGAGTTAGTCCTCTGCTTTCCCCATACCAGGTGAAGCCAGAGATCTCACTTCCTACCCCTTACAGCTGATGAAGAATCTGTGTGGGAGTCAGACTCAACGGAGTGGAGTAAACAGAACAATGGTTATTTACAACCATTTATGGATGTGCTCTAAAGATGGCCAGATTTAGATGCAGAGGTTCTTCCTCCATCTGTGACCTTGGGAGATGACTCTGGTTCCTGCATATTTTCCAGACATGTTCCTTTTGGCTCCCATCAACTCTATAAACCCAATCATCCTTCTGATAGACTCTTTAAAAATCTTGGTTGAAGATGGATCACTTCTGCTTGTGAAGGGGAAGCCCTGTGTAGCCAAAGAAGTCTTGCCACAAGTTTCTTTTATGGAACTAGAAGTGACATGGATACCCTTGTGAAGGATGCTGGCACTGTGAGGACATATACCCTGCCCATGGCTCGTGTCAGATCATCTGGAGACTTGCAGGTGTGAGTCAAAGTCATTTGCAGATAGTGCTTGCCAGAACCTTGGTGCTAGCCATGGCCACCAGAGACAATCTGGGTCAGTTGGAATGTTCTCTGAGCTCTGCCTCTGAATTAAGTTACCCCAGCTTGACGGGTAGCCCACCCAACCTACAAAATATGTTCTCCAAGTTATGACAATGTGGAATGAGCCCTCACCCCTACAGAGTCACACTTGGAGTGCTGTAGGAGCGAGCTCAGGCGTCCACTGAGCAGCAGTGGAGATGAATGAACTTGGCCATCGTACCTTTGAGCCTCATCCATGGTCAGGGAAAACAACCTGCATCCCAGGGGGACCGTGCTCCTCCAATGAGGAAATCTCCTTTAAACAAAATTGCACAGTGCAGAGTCATGCGGACCCTGATTACATCATCCCAAGTCCTGAAACATAAGACCAGCAAATTCCTTCTGTGATTCACTTATAAGGGAACCATCTTTGCCAAAAGAGTGATCCACGGATCCCCGGAGCTCACAAGAGAAAGATGATGCTGCCTTCATCCAGGACTCACAAGGGAAAGATGATCTCATTGGCATCCTGGGCTCCTAGCAGCAGCAATGGAAACTGGAGTGGAAGAAACACAAGTCAAAGGCAGGATTTATTGGCCCACAGATCCAGTAGAGGAAGGGGGTGAGTCTGGGCCTCGTCCTGACAGGAACTAAGGACACATCCATTCTCTGACACCTCCGTCACGCTGCTCTGGTTTCTCTCTCGCCTTTCCATCTCTCCAGGCTGGCTTTGTTCTCCTGTCCTGCACATGTCTGTTCCACACGCTGCCTGGTGCACAGTGAAGGGCTTTGACCTCTCTGGGTTCCTTTCAACTTAACAACTGCAGGAGGAAAAGGATCTCTCTAGCTGCTAAACAAAACACACTGGGTCAGAACTCTGCCGTGTCAGCCTGGAACACCTTAAGCCAACCTGCCTGATCTCTGCCCTTCATGCTGGGCCTTCTGCTTCAGAAAAAGGCTTCTTGCTACCCAGTTGACACATTCCTCAGCCTTCCTTACATGTATGAGTGGCCATAGGCCCAAGTTTTGACCAATGATGTATAAGCAGAAAAACTGGGAACTCTGCAAAGGGGAGAGGCTGCTTTTGTCTCTCCTTTCAGATGTGATGATCAGAGCTCCAGCAGCTACCCTGCACCATGAGGTAGCTTTGGAGATGAGACTATAGGGGGAGGAAACAAGACCAAAAGAGCCTGGATCTCTGATACTGCTCCCTGTCAACCTGGAACTATCTGTCTGTACAGGTAAAAACAGATTTTAGCTAGCTTACATCACTATTCTAGAAGCATCATTTATAGTCAAATCTGATCTGAAAGGACACACAACTGTGGTATGTATGGAAAGAAGATTCTGGAGAGAAAGCATGCAAGCCTACAGCAATCACAACAGCTCAGAGGCTCCAGCCTTTGAGATACTCTAGGAACCTTACAGCAAAGAGCAGCAGTCACCCACCAAGCTCTCTTCAGCCTCAGTCTGCAACACTCTCTCTCTCTCTCTCTCTCTCTCTCTCTCTCTCTCTCTCTCTCTCTCTCTCTCTCTCTCTCTCTGTCTCTCTGTCTCTCTCTCTGTCTCTCTGTCTCTCTCTCTGTCTCTCTCTCTCTCTCTGTCTCTCTCTCTGTCTCTCTCTCTGTCTCTCTCTCTCTCTCTGGGGGGTGGCTTTATGGTCTTTTTTAAAATTACTTTTTATTTATTTTGTGGCAGTGCTGGGAATTGAACCCAGTGCCTTTGCATGCTAACCAAGTGCTCTGCTACTGAGCTAAACACCCAGCCTGGCCTTTTTTCCCCCTTATTTGATGAATGGCAACTCTTACAAAAGTAGGCAGGTATGATAAAGATGAGGTTCCCATAGTGGGTTTCAGGAAGACCTGGTCCACCGAAGCACTCTACTGGAACAAGGGCTCCATGATTCCTGAGTCTAAGGGAGGGTGCTGCTGCTGCTCGAATTCTAGGCATCCTCACTGTTAGAGGCTCTGTACAAACATGAACCTGGATTTCAAACTCTAGGACCATGTAAACATGGGTGAACAAGGTGGGCCTCCTGTAAATCTAGCCTCAGAAGCCAGAGATGGGATCCCCAGAGTGAGCTGGCTCATGAGACCAGTCATATCAGTGAGCTCTGGTTTTGATTAAGAGACCTTGCCTCAATGAAACAAGGTGGAAGAATGATGAGGATGATTCCAGACATCATTCTCAATCCTTCACATGTGTGAATACACACACACACACACACACACACACACACACACACACACACACACACAGAGAGAGAGAGAGAGAGAGAGAGAGAGAGAGAGAGAATACCCCCCCACACACACACACACATACCCTCTTCTCTCCAGATCCAATGTTTCAATGTCTGCAAAGCCAAAAGGTAGTCTGTTGCCTTCTCTTTTGTATGGGAAAACTGACAGCCAGCCTCAGCTCTCGATAGGAAGTTTCCAGTATCTTGGCTGGGTGGAGCCAGAGGGCTGTTGGTTATGACCTCCTCAGGCAGTCTGAGATACCAGAGGCTTGCCCTGGAACCAGGCAGCCCAGCAGCGGGCTGTAGATCCCCAGGGCCAGGAGGCCTGGAGCCTGCCCTTCAGACCATGGGGGAGGGAGTTCCCTGAAATCTTCCTCCTTATTGGGGAGTGAATTCTGGACTTCTGGCTTGTGTGTCTCCTGTAAACGCACATACTCAGGGCTGCCAAGGGGGGTGGGCAGGGCAAAGTAGGAGAGAAATCCCCAAGGCTGGTTGTGGGGAAGCCCCCCTTCCCTTCTGTTACCAAAATGGGCAGCCACAAGCACCTTCTGCTCGTCCTTCAAATCAAATTTCTCCCTCCTGCCAACCCCCTCCCCTGCCAAGATCCATCAGATCCACCCCAGAAGCAGTGTAGACAGATCCTAAACCAATGGCAGACAGGCAAGCACCGTGGAGTCTTTGGAAAGCCCCCCCACATACACACACACCCATTCCCGTAGCTTCCCAGGACCATGGAGGCAGGTAAAGTGGGAGCAGGGCAGAGCTGAGCACAAAGGGTTTCCACAGATGGCCTCAAATGTCTCTCTGTTCCTCACTTCCTGCCTTCTCCAATTCTTCCCAGGCAAACTTTCCCACCTCCCTGCCAGGTCCTCACACACAATCCCAGTCCTCACAAGTGGATTTTCTCTCTTTGCACTCTGGGGAACAGGCTCCCATCTGCACTGATAGTGCTCAGCAGGTACAGCCTGCACCTAGGAGGCGATTTTCAGATTCCTCATGATTCATCCCAGAAGTTAGTTCTTGCAGATGAGCTCTGTGAATGACCAGGTGGCCCAGCCTTTTGTTTTGGTTCCTTCACAACTGTGCTCCTATCCTGATTCTGGGTCAAGGACAAGCCTGGACCCTGTGTGCTGCATTCTCCTTTAGCTGGAAATTTCCAGAACAAAGAGGTATCAATTCCCAAACGGGGTGGGGGGGGGAAGGGAAGCAAAGCTGCAGACTGACAATGAGTGGAGAAAAGAGAGCTGGAGAGAGAGAGAGAGAGAGAGCACAGTTGGTTTTCAGATCTGTCCTGAACCTCTAAATTTTATTCATAGAAACGGAGCTAGCCTTGGCTGTGAAGGCAGCAGGCAGTGCCACTGCAGGCTGTGTCTGAGGCTCACAGCTGTGGAGCAGATGCCAGCCCTGCTTAACGATGCTTCCAGCCCCAGAATTGATTTCTCCTCCTTCCTTGGCTGCAAAACCGTGAAACTGACAAGGGACATGGATGGGCTATAGCCCCGGTCGCTCCCCTCAACAGTGTTTCCCAGATGCAAATGTGACCAGGAAACTCCTGGATTGAACCCTTCAAGCTCCCCTGCCCTGAGGATTACCCCCTTGGTGGCCTACCACAGACTGTGAAGGTAGCAGCTACCCCTTCTGCATCATCTTCAGAGGGAGGCCTCCTGCAAAGAAGGGCCCTGGGCCTGACCGTTGCCAGACCCTTCACCTAGCCACACTTCTCCAAAGGGCCCCACACCAGCTGCCTCATCAGACCTCAGTACAGACGGAACACTCAAAGCCATTAGGGACCCAGATGGACCCAGACACTTTGAAGTACCTTAATGTGCAACGTGAGTGAGTGTGGTAAGGTCTCTGAGAAGTCCTGCATGGTGTAATACATGGGACTTTGTTTAGCGAGGCACTTATGTGCTTAACTGACCCTGGGTCACTCTTCCCATGGGATGCCCGGTATCTCACTGAGTGGCATCCACAGACACCCCCACCCCCCAAGAAAGGATGCATTTTCATCTATAGCCACACCTAGCCTCACCCGTTGGACAGAGAACGTTTGATTCAGCTTGAGAGTCGCAGAACCTGATACAGACCTGGATGGGTGTCTGTCTGTGTGGAAGGAATAAACATACTAGGGATACAAGCCATTTTTAACCCATATGTCAAACCTTTTTCTTCAGGACAATTGTGTCTGGCCAATGTAGCCTTGTTGAGACCAGATCTCCCTCCTTTCCCCCAATTTTATACCCATTTTACACTGATGGGCCTTGAACCAGATCTAGTCATGGGGACTTAGTGTTTCTTTGTGCCTTTTACGGGAGCCTGAGATCTGCCACGCAGCCAGCCTAACCCGCCCCCACCTCCCCTCTCAGTCACATGTCACCCTCACTTCTTGGGGTGGCTGCCCAGGTTTAAGTCCTCTCAGGAAGATGCTTTTCTAATCTGACCATGAACATTAGGGATTTGTCTGGAAATGTGTGCAGGTGGGAAACCATTCCGGTCTGTCACCTGTACGTATGACCAGGGACCACTCTCTGGGCTTGGTGCTTTGGACGTCACAAAGTTCTTTCCATGCTGTTTGTTGTGTTATCAGACCCCAGTGTCCAACCTAGGAAACAAACAAAGCCGGAATGCTAGGTAGGTTCCCACTGAAGATGGGGGCGGACCCAGAAAGGTTAACCAGTGACTCCAGGCATACAGCTTGCTGAGACCTGACAGCTAAGTCCCAGTCAGGCTGCCTGTGGGCAAGGGGTCTTGCGAGGCCTACTGACACTTTCCTTAGGACAAAGGGACTGGCTCTGCAAACTACTGAACCCCCAGTCCAGGGAGTTACCTCCATATAGGGTAGTGGGGGTGGCAAAAGTTCACAATCTCCTTGGGTCCCCTCAGCTTAAGGACTCCACACTGTGGATCTGTGGAGACAAGAAAAGAAAGGGCCAAGAAGCCCAGCCACGCCAGGTCCAAGCCCCTATAGTGGTCCCAGGCAGGGAAGGAGGGGGTAGAGATGCGGCTTGCTGGAACCAAGGCTCCTCCCCCTGGATTCTCTGTGTAGCCACCACCACAGAGTGAGTGGGGACAGACTGCAGGTTGTGAGTGGGGAAGGTGGGGGGAGCAAGCCATATGGAGCCGGATGACAGAATTTGGCAGTGCAGGCTCCACAGATGGGCCTGCTTATGTCCAGACACAATCGGAGGCCAAGGCCTGAATCATCTCTCTAGCAATTTCTTGTTTCCAAACACGTCTTTTGAAGAATGTGGGGATGCTCAGAGCAGATATCAGAACCCCGCTGGGAGTGGATAGACAGACAGCACAAAGTCGAGTTGCTATTGTGTGGGGGTGATGGGGAAAGATAAACCGGGGTGGGGTCACCAGACAGTGAGTATACCTGGTGTCTTGAGAGGCATCGGGAAATCTCAGGTAAGAGACATTACTGTATTTCTCAGGGGATTCTCACAGTCCTGTATGGGGTCACGGCAGCAGCCAGCCCATAGCACAGAAGGCAAGACAGAGATCATGTAACCAATGACCATGGTCTGTTCATGAGGTGTCCAGTATAAGGAGGGGAAAATGGCACAATCTCATGCCTCTGATGGCCCCACCCCACCAAGGGCTAAGATTCCAGAGGGTCCTGCCCAAGCCCCTTTGATGGCCATCCAATAGGACCCTCCTGTCTTCAGCAGGAAGCCAAAACTGTTCTGCTTGGCATTCAAGGCCCTACCAGAGTCTCTTTATTTTAATTTTTTGAGACAGGATTGCATGTATTGCAGGATGGCCTACATGGCTGAGAGCGGTCTGAGCTTCTGGTCTTCCTGCAGTCACCTCACAGGCACTTGGGTTACAGATGCAATCCGCCACGCCCATTGTAGTGCTGAGGATTAGACCAGAGTTGCACATGTGCTAGACAAGTATTCTTCCAACTGAGCTACACCCCACCCTCTGGCCTGCCTTCCATCCTTATGTGTGGCTAACTCTGAGCTCTAACTGACAATACTATCTCCCAAACGCATCCGACCTACCCAGTGTGAGGCTCCCAAGTGGTCCCCAGCCTCTGTTCCCTGTGACTCTTGGGCTGTCTTCCAGTACACACCCATCTTGTCCCTTATCTGCACATCTGCCCCCTGAGGATGCACACTCCTGTCCCATCACCAAAAAAGAATGTCCTTCACCGTGTGCACCACCCTCAGGGTGGCAGGGAGCCCCCAGGTATCACAAGGTAGGGCTTAGCTGCCTTTAGACTGAGGTTCGAGAAGCTGGCCCAACTCTCCACACCTACCTGGTGTTGCAGACTAAGGCCTGGCACCCAGCTCCAGGCCCTGTGTCCTTCCCACTGTGCCCTGGCCTTACTCAAACTGTCACTCTGTCCTCAGAAACAAGCTGAGATGTTCACTTGAATGTCCCTGTGGTCCTCCCAACACCCCCAATTATACATGAGGACACTGGGAGTCAGAGAGATTCTTTGACTTGTACAAGGCCATAAAAACAAAACAAAAACAAACCAAAACAAACAAACAAACAACCAGGTTCTCCCGGGCCCTTTCTGGAATGAGTGT
The DNA here is from genome assembly GCA_030556225.1 of Cricetiscus sungorus. Taxonomy (NCBI): domain Eukaryota; kingdom Metazoa; phylum Chordata; class Mammalia; order Rodentia; family Cricetidae; genus Cricetiscus; species Cricetiscus sungorus. Next base: position 53,797,127 of record JANBXA010000734.1, read on the forward strand.
AGCCACAAAACACAGCAAACATGCACATTTTACAGCTTTTCCCTTCTGCCTTTGTGGCTCCCTTGCTTAATACTTTGGGCTGAGTATTATCAGCCCATTTATTCTGAGGGCAACGTGGAGACTCCGAGTGAACAGGTGTATGAGTTAGTGATTGCTGTGTAACAAATGACCCTTCCCCCAAACCTGGTGGCTCAGAACTGTATGCACTTACGGCGCATACAGTGCCAAGGACTCGGTGTAACCTGCTTTCTGCTCCATGGTCCCCTCAGTCCAGGTGTCTACCTGGGACCTGTGCTCCCATCTGAAAGCTCAGCTGCCTGTCCCATCCACTTGACTATTAGCAACATCTAAGTCAGTGGGTGACACGGAGGGCCCAAACTCTTCCCTGGCTGACTGCATGGGGTGTCCCCAGTGTGGCAGCTTGCTTCACTGGGATATGAACAGAGACCAAAAGAGAGAGAGAACTAACAAGAAAGAGTCTCTCTAGTTACAAAGAGTCTTTATAACTCTGGAAGTGGTATCTGGCCTCATTTCCTGTACAGTATTAATTAGAAACAAGTCATGAGTTCACCCACCTCTAGGCACCTGTACTTCCGGCCCAGGGAAATAGCCTAACTAAGCATGGCTCCCAGCAGGGAGGCACTGCCTGACCTTAGTAGGGAGCTCACCCAGCCAACGTGTGAGTTTGGCCTTTTCCTGCCAGATTGGATGCTCCCATCTACAGGCACCGAGGCAGGTGGCAATCATCCCCTGCGTCCTGTGTTCTAGAAAAGGCTCTCAGGAAGAGAAATGGTCCCGTTTTAATGACAGTGCTGGCCCCCAGGAGGACCTGGCCCTTCTCTGGATAGCCTTCCCGGCCCCTTTGCTGCCAGTCGTGACTTTAAATCAAACTGCTCTCTGTTCAAGGGCTTCGGGCCTCAGGCAGGAAGAGGATTTACGAGTGGGTGATCGGGAAATGTAATATTAGGGATCAGGACCCAGACGCAATGTAAGCTGGGAGCCTAGCAAGGCAACCTCCCTCCCCCCACCGTAACCTCTCAGGCACGGCAGGCACCACAGTCTCCGCCTTTATGAAAACCTTCCATCACCCTCCCTCTGCCCACAGCCGTGCACCCTCCTGGCTGCCTCCACTTCAGCCTCCACCCGAATAGAGTCCAGGCCACCTGTACTTTCCAGAGCCTGCCTTCTAGAGCCATGCTCCCTGCCGCTGTCCGTGCTGCCCCTTCTTCCCTCCCCGTCAACCCCCACCCCACCCCACCCCACCCCACCCTAAGCTCCACTCAGCATTGACCATCCCTGGCTTGCTCTTCTGCCCCTCGCCCAGGACACGGAACTCTGTGGGCCTTCAGAGCACTGCACAGCTCACAGGCCGTTCTCTTCCACTAGACAGGACCACTTTAGGAAAAAGCTGGTTTCCACCACCACCTGTCACCCCACCGGGTGCCCCAGGGTCATCGTCCTTACCAGGACTTCCCTTGCATGGGGCCACCCTGGCTTCATCTAGTCGCTGGTTTCCCCAGCATCTCCACCTCCTTACACAGGACCACCTCTACCTCCCATCCCAGGAGAACTGTGGCACAAGAAATTGTCTTTGTTCCTTCCTACCTTAGGCTTTGGACAAATCTCTGCTCATCTGACTCATTGATAGCACAGAGGTTGCCTCCTCCATGAAGCCCTCTCTGACCACCTTTCAGGAGGCAACTAACTCAGTCCTTTGATCTGGCTATGCTGATTTCAGATTCCCAAGGATTTACATTAAAGGTGCAAATGGGGTATCTGTTCCAGTCATCCCTCCTTCAGGTGGAGCTCCCTGGTACAAGGGTGCCACCTTGAAACCCACCCCCTGCAGTTGCCTATTCCGGAGACAAAGACAAAGGTTTCCCCTGGAGGAGGGGAGCCCAGGAAATCTCCAGGAGGCGCCTGACATCCCTGTCCCCCACCCCACCCCCAGAAGAAAGCACCCAGAAGGCTGCGCTCCCCAGGAGGGTTCTCACCAGAAGGTCCCCGCTGGATTGGAGCCAGACCAGGGGGTGGGGGTGGGGTGCGTGTGTTGGGTGGGGGCGGAGACTTGTCATCGACTGGGACAGCTTTTGATGGCTCTTGTTCTGGGTCCCAATGTCTTTGTTCAGATTTACCAAGACAGTGGGGACAGCCTTGGACAAGGGACCAAGGGACCCCAGGAGAGCTGGCTCACTGCTTCACAGGGAGTCCCAGGGGAAAAGCTCCCCCTACACCCGCCTCCCTGGCACATTCAGGGAGTTATCTTAACTAAAGCCCTTTCAGGCGAGTAAGTCAGGCTCTTTGGGTCTTTCTATGGTCTTCAGTGTCCATTTGTCTGTCTGTCCTAACTCCTCAGTCTCTCCTGGACTCACGCCTCTCCAAACAGCTCCCAGAAGCCTGCCTTGTACTTTCCCACTCTCAGCGCAGTCCCCACAGATCCCACAGATCCCACAAGGCAGTTCAGTGCTGGCCCTCTTCCCTTCGTCCTGGGAGCCCAGCCCAGCCCCCTGTTCACACAGCCCACTCAAATGTCCCTGCGTTGGCCAGCATGTTTAAACAAGTCACAGATTCCAGGCCTGCCTCTGCCTCTTGCCAGCCAGGTGCCCCTGGATCAGTCTCTACTCCCTGCCCACCCCCGCCTTCTCCTGTCTGTCCCTCGGAAGGAAGCAGTGGTTGAGAGCACACGGGCAGGGCCACACGGTTCCCCTGGTGTGGTGGGCCTGTGCACGCCACCTCCATGGCCTCTGCTTTCCTTCACAATGGCCCACTCTGCCCTCCGTCCTCTGTGTTCTTCCTATGGTCCTCTTCCTTTACCCCCATCTCCTCCGTGCCCATCCCCACCCAGCACACATACTCTGACTTGCCTCATAGCCGTCCTCAGCAGCCACGAGGACATCTATCCCAAGTGGGGAGCCCAGCCTTCAGAGTGCCACACGTCCTTCTTGGTCACATCGCTCAAGCACTTCCACACAACGCCCTGGAAAATGGAGGGCCCTAGCCAGCCCCGCCCCCCATGGATCAGGATATGGAGCTCATAGCATGGCTCTAGCAGCATGCCTATCTGCCTGCCACCATACGATCAGGGTTAGTCCCTGTAAAATGGAAACAAGCCCCAACCAAATGCTTTCCTTTGTAAGAGTTGCCTCGGTCATGGTGTGTCTTCACAAAATAGAAGAGTGGCTAAGACAGTTCCTACCGCTGTAGAAGGTCACACCCGAGATTTGGGCCATCAGGAAATGGCCCTCTTGGGGAGTGCTGGTGTCAGTGCCATGTAGCCAGGACAGTGGGCAACATAGAAATTTTGTGATACTGATGCTTGTAGCCTTGACTGCAGTGTTGGACACAATGCTTCACAGAGGACCCAGTGCACACTCACAAATGATTCAAGGCACTTTGGTGAGATCCGGGTAGGAGCTGGCTACATCAGGTCAGTGTCTTTGTCATAGCACTGAGCCACAGTTTTGGAAAATGCCATTATTGGAAGAAACTTGTCTGAGAGCTCACTCTGCACTCTGTTAGAGTGTTCGTCTGCAGGTATTGCCTAAAAAGTGTCCACATCAAGTGTGACCTGAGTTCAGTTCCCAGTGCCAATTAGGGCAACTCACAACTACTTGTAAGGCCAGCTCCAGGGATCTGGCGCCCTCTTGTGGGCTCTGAAGGCACCTGCAATAAAGTATACACACACACACACATACACACACACACACACACACACACACACACATTTAAAAATAAGATAAATTATTTAAGTGCCGCTAAGCATGGTAATAGACACTTGTAATCTTACCTCCTGAAAATTTGCATGTGCAAGGCCAGCCTGGAATACAGAGTAAAATTTAGCCTCGAAAACACATGAAAAAAAGAAAGAAAGAAAATGCTAAGCCGAGGCTATGGCAGAAGCTCACTTGGTTGCTGGCCCTGTGGCTCCCAGTCTTGCTTCAGGAAGTGAGCTCACTCTCCTGCATGCAGGGGGCATGGCCAGGTACTGGCCCAAGCACAGCCCATTAGAGCTCATTCCATAGCACTCTGATAGTTTAGAATCAGGACACAGGAAAGAGCTGTGTACCCTAAGCATGGCACCTGAGCATCTGTATTCTGTTTTGCAGTCGTATGACAAGAGCCCCTGTGCAGAAGAGAATCAGACAAGGGCTGGAAGAGGGCACCGGCGTCTGACCAGCTCTGGCCAGCTCTCCGCAGGCCTTCTCCCTCAGAAGCACTGGGAATAGCCAGGGCCTGGAGTCCATGGGATTCCTTTTGTCTTTATACCAACCCCGCCCCCACCTCCATCCTCCCAGGAGGGCTTTGGCAATTCATAGCAAGGGCTCTGCACCCCCAAGCCTTCCCCAGCCTTTGGATGCCACGGGGAAGGAAAGAACAATGTGCTATACCTCCAGGACCTAGAATAGAATTCAAGAGGCCCTTTTAATCCTGGACTTTGAACCTCACTCCTGCCTCTCCACTTATGACAAGCAGACTCTTGTCAGCCTTTGAGTAAAAGGGGGTGGGGGCAGCATGCTGCCTCTTAAGCCCTCTCCCCTCTTTGTCTCGTCTCTGAACTCTGCCCTGTGCCATGCACACACTAGGGTGTGGTGCCTGTTCCTGGGAATGACAGACACCATCTCCTCGGCAGCAGAGGACAGTCTGGGGGAACCTGGGTGAGCCTTAAATGCTGTCACATGTCAGAGAAAAGAACTGAGAAGCCCTCAGCTCCCCCAGGCAACCAGGAAACAATTTGCAAGATGGAATTCAACAAGCAATGCCAACAAGATCATAATGACCATATTTATGGGAGAATGAGGAGGCCTGAGCTCGGGTTTTCATTATCGTGTGTACAAATGTGATCGTCTCCTTGCAGCCCGCCTCCCCCTCCAGGCAGCAGCTGTTGGCTGGTGCATGGTAATTTGATGTAAATTGCCCCCAAATATGGTAATTCCCTCCTCTGCCAGGGGAGCTTGAAGTCACAAACCTGGAGAGGTTGGCAGCAGATGTTTTCTTACTTCTCTGCTGGCTGCTGGTGTTATGGAAAAATAGCAGCAGACCCAGAGACAATGCAACTTCCTGTGAGGGATATGGCATGGGTGCTCAGTGTCCACACCTGTGAAATAGGCACAATGTCCTATCTGCTTGAAGTAGTAGAGAAAATAAGCATTGTTCCAAATGGTGTGTACAGTCAGTGGTTGGTGTTATCATCTTGGACCACACAGGTGACAGTTACGGGAGGCTTGGGCAGTCAATGCACAGGGCCATCCTTTGGTCGTCAGTGGTGGCTTCCGGGGGGCAGAAAATAAGAATAAGGTGATTACAGTGGAAGTGATCATCTAGGAACGGTAACTCACATCTGTCATCCCGGGCTTGGGAGGTGGAAGCTGGAGGGCAACCTGGGCTACTCGTGAGTTTGAGCACAGCCTGCCTGAGCTTCAGGGTGAGGCTCTGTCTTAAAACAAAGATAAAATGATAAGCCAATAGCGCTTGTGCTAAGGAATGCCTAACCAAGAGCAGACAAGGCTTTGCTACCGTTATAACCTAAGATCTCCCTGGAGGTTTTAAGGGGGAAAAAAAAAATCAATACTTCAATATGGAGATGAGCACACACAGCCAATTTCTCCAGAGAAAGACGGTGACAAACTCAGGGAAAGAGGTGTTTTTCTCCGTTTTCTCTTCTGTTTTTCTTTAATCAAGAATGAAAGGTGCATTAGAACAACCTTGCGATGGCTTTATTCCAGGAAAACGAAAAAAAAAAAAAAAAAAAAAAAAAAAAAACCAGATGCTTGGAGTGGGTGGCACTTCCAGAAGTGACCTTCCTAGAGGAGGAGGATGGAGGAGAGCGAGGGATGGCAGCCTGCCCAGTGTGGACTTATGTGAGGCCAACTAACAACGTGTCCCCAAAGCCAAATCAAGATAAATGATGCAGGTGTCTCGCTAATGCGAATTTCTTTGGTGGAAATTGTCCAATAGGAGGGAAACGGCACATGACAAAGATGCTGTGAGGAAAAGGACGGCAGAGCCTCTCCATGGCGGACAGGGAGGCAAGCCTGGATCTGCCTCTGAAGCTCTCAGTGTAGCTGTGTTCTGGGGAGGGGGCATGCCATGTGAAGCAATGTTTAGGTTGTATTTTTAATGAAGAGAACTTTATGCAAGTGTCCTTGTGGGGCCCTCAGAGTGCCTGGATGCCGGAGACTGAGACAGGGAACAGCAGGTGCCCCCAAAGAGGGAGCACCCCCCCCCCCGCCTTAGTGACCTGTAGTGAGATATCCACCCCGCCCCCACCAGTTGCACCGACCACGCCCATTGCATGGGGACAGGTGCAGGTGTGACCTGGGGGGATTAGGTAGGTCTGGGGTCCTGGACCCCAGCTCACTCTTGCTTCCTGGTTGGAGACAGAGGCATCCTTGGAACAGGAACCAGCAAGCGGTCATCTGTTTCTGGTGTAAGTGATTTCTCCCCAATATACATCCATCAGCCTATTCATTTCCCCAGATTCTTATTTATCCACGATAGTGGCCTCCAGCTCTGGGAAGCCACATAGGTCAGGAGACCTGGAATAGGTGAGACCTCAGTTGAAATCTGTTTTCTATTGTCAAAGCCTCCAAACTGTGACCTGGGCTGGCTCCTTAAGAAAGCTCAGGGGCTGGAGGTACGCAGGCACAGGTTGGAACAGTCACGCATGACTGGACACTGGGATTATCTGTCTCCTAAGGATGCCTAGATGATAGTAACAAACGCCTACCCATTCCAGCCCATATGTCCAAACAGCCCCCGAAGGAGAAAGAGGCAAACTCATTTATTCATGAACCGGGGGAAGGAAAGAGAGAGAAGGAACGGGGAGAAAGAGGCTAGGGGAGGGAGAAAGAAAGGGGGTGGAGAGGGAGAGGAGAAGGGGGTGGGAGTAGAGGCGGGAGGAAAGAGCAGGGCTGCGCACACTAAGTGTAATCGTAATCCCTTTGTAAACACGGGCAGAAACTTGTCTGCCTAATTGAAAAGCCCATGTGGGCCGCTTAATCCAGTCCATGTTAAAGAGACCAAACCACATTAAAGCAGTATCGACTGCAGTCGTCACAGTGCCAGGAGGAGACCAGAGGGACTATGTCGACAGGAGTGCAGCCACCACAGTTCTGGTCCCTCGGCCATCAGCTTGCCGCTTGTGTATTTCAAACACCCCAGGGGACAGGCAATCCAGTCAGTCATACCACTGGGGCTGAAGGAGTTTGAGGGAGGGGCCACCCCCATGACCTGGATCTCGCTCGTCCTCTTAAAAGGAACAAAGTGGCCTGAAAATAATATGATAATTAATAAGATAATGAGATAAAAACACTCACCCACACAGTGTGGCAAATGTGTTCTTTGGCTGATTCACTTTTCTGTTTGATGACTTCAAAGAAGTCATTACCGAGACAAAGCTGGGCCTCCAGGCGCTGGAGGTGAGGCTGTGCCCAACTAGCTCGTGAGCCCAGTGTTTTTCTCGGGGGCGGGGGGGGGGGGCTTGCTCTCAGGAGAAAGCCTCTTGTCTTACGTGAGATAAACAAGAAAGCCAATAGCGAGTGTGGCTGTGAACCTGACCCCAGTCAACTGGCCTCATTATCCCTCATCTACACCTCATGACAAGGGTGAGTGTCTTTAGCCTGACTGGTACCCTCCCGGATCTCCCCTCTGCCTGGATGTCCAGAATGTTCTTTCTGATTCTCATCTCTGTTCACGCCTTGCTCCTACTAAACACCTTTCACTTTTCCCTTTACCCTCCGATAGAGCTCAGTGGCATTTGACTTCATTTGACACAGGAAGCTTGCTATCAAGGCACCCTAACTCTTACCTGAAAACGCCCCCCTCCCCTGCAGAGCACACCCAAGGTCCCTCACTCACCTCAGGGCTGGACCGTAGCTGCCACTCTCTGGCCAATAGATGTAACTCCATCACCTGGTTAAAAGGAATTGGAAAAGTCTGGTATTAGCCCCGCCACACTGTAAATCAGTGTCCAGTTACAAAGCTGTTAATGTAAACGACCTCATTTCACTCTCAGTGGTTGTTTGGCTCCAGGGAGACACGAAGTCTAAGGCTCAGGGGCAGGGACTCTGCCAGGCAAGTTCAGAGGCACAGCTGGCCAGAGACTACACAGGATCCATATAATCCCTTTTCTTTTATGAAAGAGGAAACAGAGGTACAGAGAGGTCACGGATCTCCTAGCATCCCAAAGCTACTATTGGGTGATGACCTATATGTATCCAACTCCATCATCACCATGGCAGCCAACAAGCAGCCACCCCGAAGCCGCCCTTTGACCTCAGTCATCATTCTCCAGTGGGCTCCAGGAACGGGATTTTTCTGGAGTATTATTTATATACCATGACAGGAAGCTGCCATTGGGCCGGACAATAGATGGCCTATGACTGAAGTGGTTCCACAGTCCTTGAGGGGTGTCCCTCTTCTGGGAGCAACTGTCTCTTTGTGTCCCAGGTCTGTGATAGCTAATGGGACCTGGTGGTAGGGAAGGACCTGAAGCCTAGAACTAGGCTCCACAGTTAGGCTCTGGTGGAGTGGAGGGAGCTTTCAGGAGGTACACGGTGGCCCTGCAGTAATGTGTGTGATCCCAGGACAGCACAGCAAAAGGCACTGCCAGGCATTTGCTCCCATTTTTGGAAACGTTACCATACAGCAGGAGTCAGATTTGCAACAGTGTACACTCTGGCCTCCCATTGGTATCTTCTGTCCGAAGGGAGAGGTGGCTTTCTATCCAAGTTCCACTTATACTGCACAAGGCAGCCAAGCCTGGGGTGGCCTCCTCAGCTTCCAAAGAAGAGATTGCCAGCAACTTTGCATGTGAGCCAGAGACCTCATCTGGCATGTGCTCAGGCTGAAGGGGGTGAAATTTCAGTTTTCCCCAGGGTAGGCCAGAAGGACCACGCCTTTGACAAGGTAGTAAAACGTGTTTACAAGAGAGATAAGGGGAGCTGGCAGTGTGGGCCTCTGTGGCTGTCTCTCAAAGGTGTTGCCTTGAAGCATTCAGAGCAGAGATGTCTAAGAGGGAGCAGCCTGTGCCTGGCCCAGGGTACCCCGGGAGATGCTCGTCTCTTTCTGCCTTCTGGATTCCTCCTCCTCTCTCCCACCTTGGCACATGCCTGCAGATCCTGGCAGAGCGCCAGCCTGGACTGGCTGGTCACTCAGAAGTTGTTAGATGGACTGACTTTCCTGTGTACTTCATCCAGCACTCAGTTTCATAGCGGTCAAAATCTAACACACCCTCTGTTATTTCCCGTTTTCTAAACAGTCGCGCGATGCCCCCACCTCTTCAGCACCTTTCACACGGCCTGCCTTGACAGCCTCGTCCATTCCTCCTGATCCCACACTCCTACACACTGGCAATTTCTGATAAAAAAAGTTTCCCTTGTTCCCAAGCATGGTCTTTCCCCATGCTGTCCTGGCTGGCTGGATGCTCTTCCTACCCTCTTCTATCTGGCTGTCCATCTTCTTCTGTCTCGCTTTAAGGCTAACATTTACCCTTACAGATGATATCAATGTCTTTGTATATCTATTTGTCTCATGGCCTCTGACATGAGGTGGGATGGACACTCACTCTTGGGTGTCACCTTCCCCATCCACGACAGGGCAGATAAGCACCTATACATGAGTGTAGAGTCCCTTGTGGACTGCGAAGGGTAGGAAACATGGCAGACGGTCCAGTACATCTGTTGCAGAGAAACACTGGAGAACTGATCTTTATATACTAGGGACCCCCACCCCACCCCCCACCCCGTGCTGCCAGCCAGATGGGTTAGCTTCACCTATCACTATGAAACTCAGAAAGTGCAGGTGGGTTGGAGGTTGCTTTCTGACCTGAAGCCTCCCTTGGCAGGGCTGTGGAAGTGGGAGGTATCTTCCTAACAGGGTTCTGCTGTGCATCTTCCACATCCCTGGGTGCTGGGACAGTGGCAGAATAGCTGCAAAGTTTCCTGTTAACTGTCGGAGTGACATAGACAAAGAGCGCGTAGAGGGCACAAAGTGCCCCTCTGTTGTTAAGTGACCAAGGAGCATGGCAGGCAGCTCACTGGACACCATGACTTGGCCAGTGCAAAGGGGGACACTAACAGCTTCCTGGTCTTGATGTAATTGACCCCTGGACAAAGGCTGGAACTGCAGCTCAGTAGTTAGCGTGCTTACCAGCGTGCATAAAACAACAAAACAAACAATAAACTAAAAGCCTGGGCTCGATTCCCCCAGTGCCACATAAACCTGGCAAGATGTCAGATGCTTGAAAACTCAAACTCAGAAAGTGATAGCAGAAAAATCAAGTTCAAGTGTAAGACCCGCGAGAGCGTGGTCCCTCGCGCTCCCACTCAGGAAAGGCGCCCCCCCCCAAATCACTCATGAGAAGCGGTCTTGATGCAAACGCATTAAGGTTCTTTATATTCCAGTATACTGGGGCCGTCAGCCATACACCATACAGGGTAGAGGGCTCAGCGACCTCTAGCACAGAATTGAGACAGCTTTTATAGGGTTACCGCAAAGCCTGCGCATCGTGAACCAATCACCTCGTAGCATCCAGTGCAGACCAATTACTTTAAAGTATCCAACCCCACCCTTAGCCCAGGAAGTCTGCCCTCGCACAGGCTTCTGGGTGTTCATTCACTACCGTAAACATTAAAGTAGGAGACCGTCAGCTTGGGATTTAAGACTCCCAGCTTCCTGGGTTTTCTGGGGAATTAGGCTGAATCTTTCCATCCTAACACAAGGTCAGCCTGGGCTACCTAGTAAGTTCAAGGCTAGCCTACAGGAGATCTGTCTTAAAACAAACACAACAAAATCAAACAAACAAAAACCATGAAGGGGTTGGGGTGAAGCAGACTGCTTTATGCTCATTTACAAACCAGTTTCACAGTTCCGTTTCCTTTTCCACCAAGCATTTGTCCTTGCTTCTCCAGATCTGGACACCATGACCATGTGCTGCTGGGGAGCTGAAGTTTCTCATCTGGACAGACAAAGAGCCACCTGCAACAGGGCTCTGGTAATAAAGACTGCTGTGGGCTGTGAGCAGAGGGGCTGGTACCCCAGCCACAAAGCCAGACAGACATGCCAACCCTGACTACATGGTGGCCCAGAGGGAGAGCCTGTGCCCCCCCAGGAAACGGTCCCTCCTCACAACAGTGTCAGGAATTAGGTGACATCTTCTGACCTCTCAGAGAAGTGAAGTCACCCATCCAAGGTCACACAGCCAAGTGGCTAGATAAAGCTTCAAAAGGAAGAAAGTCTATCTGGCTATTTGAAAGTGCCCTCTTAGGCGGAGTCGCCCTTCAAGGTCAAGCTGAATGGGCTCAGCTCTGTGGCAGGGCTAATGGATGCAGGACAGAGGTCTGGGAAGTGCAGGCAAAGTGAGGGGAATTGCCCCTGACACTCCAAGCTAGCTGATGGACAGGTGATCCACACCCCTGCCAAGGTTTGCATTGTCCCTGTAGTGTCTCCCGGGGAGTAGGGCAGACACTCAAAATGTTCCAGTCCCAGCGGGGGGTACAAGGGCAGACTCTTAGACGGAATTAGTAATACCCAAGGAATTCCTTCAGAACAGTGGGGGGGAATAAAGGTTCTTTAAAAAAAAGACCTAATAGCAAATTTTCTGGATTTTCCAGCTAATTTGAAGGTACCTACTTGGAACATTTTCTTGTCAGAAAAGATTTTAAAATACATTCATTCAGTGTGACATGATAATTGGGCCTGGCTGTCTGATGAATGCCTTTTATCTCTTCCCTGAGCTATTGTTCAGTGGGATGGAGCCTAGGGGCTGCAGTGGGCACTTGGTTAAATGCACAAACAGAGCCACTTGCGGTGATTGTGGTCACTAGGGACAGCCAGGTCTCAGAGGGGCAGATGGAAGTTTATATGATCAATAGTCCGGAAGGGGAGGGCATTTAGTGGCTAGAGAAGGCATTTCCTCACTGGGAACATGAGGTGAGGGGACCAGGGGCAGGGAGGAACAGGAAGTTGTCAGTGTCACTCAACTTGGGGGTGGGGTGGCTGAGGTGCTACCTGGATCTACATTTCCTGAGCCAGACTCCAGGTCCCTGTGCCCTGCCTCGTGAGTGCCCTGTGAAATAAGGCACAGCACTGGGTATCTTATATCTGTGTCAAGCTGCCCCTCTCCCTACTCCCCCTCAACATCCCTGCACCAGAGATCCTGCCCTCTGGCCTGCAAGGCAAGACTGGGTGGCCCCAAGGGTTGCATTATCGTGGCAACTATTCTCTGCCTCGTCGTTGATGAAGCAGCTATTTCCACGGGCCCTTCTTCCTCTCTATCTTTTATGTTTCCCTTTCCTTTAATGCTTTTGTTTTATCAAAGGCAAATTTCCAGGCTCGGCCATCTGACAGTCATCCGCAAAGGATCCGTATTTCTTTATCATCCCTAAGAAAGAGGGGCTTGTTTGGATTTACTGTTTTTCAACTTTACCGTCATTTTTCTGCTTATCATTTTTTTTTCTTATTGAATTTGCTTCCAATTTATTTTTTAGAACCCAGAGCTGCTTTAGACTGTCTTGGAGCCTTCCATATGTTAATAAGGTGTTTGTAGAAGTGTAGCTTGGGTGTTTTCCTTCTCCGAGCAGGGCTATCCTTCCTTTTAAGAGACAGCTTGTCCTCAAAAATGCCCTTCATTAACATTTAACGAATAGAACAGTTTCCACTGGGATTAAGAAGTTGACATTTCCATTGTTTTTCTTAGAAAACAGCACAACATTAATCGTGCCCTCCAGGGATTGAATTTTCCACAAAAGTGAGATAACAAAGGCCTAGACTTGGAGTCCATACCTGGTTCATGTGTTGCTATTTAGACATGTATGTCTGTATGCAGCTCTTCATGCATAATCACATCTCTGTGTTTGAAAGTGTGTTTATGACATTTTACACGTGCCAGTGATTGTCTGCCAATGTGTAATTGGCTGTGTGTGTGTATCTGGAATAATGGTGTGTGTGTGTGTGTGTGTGTGTGTGTGTGTGTGTGTGTGTGTGTGTGTGTGTGTGGATATTATGGGTACATGCTATACATGTGTGATTGTGTCCATGCATAAATTTGTCTGCATATGCTTTAGTGTGCCCATCTATGTACATGGAGAGCTGAGCATACTTATGTGGAAGTGAGTGTTATATATTATGTGTTTGATATCTGTGAGCCTGTGTATCCAGTGTCTGGATGTAAGCTCCTGTGTGGGGGGTAAGTCTTTGTCCTGTTTGCTTAAGTGTTTGGGAGCCCCAAGGATGCTCAGCTTTGTGTTCAGAGCCCCTTACAGACATATACACAGCACCCTCCGGTGGACATTGTCAGAATGCATCCACAAACAAAACAACAAAAACAGGCAGGCTCAAAATCACATTGGATTCAAAACAGGGTTTCTGGTTATGTGCAGAGCCGTGTTTCTGTGATGTTGTTTGAGGAAAAAAAGGCTGTATTTTGCTTCTGAACTAAGGTACACACTCAACAGAGAACCCCAATGGACCCAGCACAGACAGGTGCCTCATGATGCCCTGAGGAAGGGGCTGTTTCTCTGGCTTGGGAACAGGATCACTGGGCTTCCTCCCAGCCAGAAGAGTTATCCAGTGTTCAGAAACTACCTCGTGTGCACATTTCTGGGACCGTGAATTCTCCATCAGCCTCCTCTGCTTTATTCCAAGAGTGTATCCAGCTCATTGCCCTTCGGGTGGCATACAAAGTCCTCCCGGTCTAGGAAATGAGAACCCTTCACCAGAGACAGCATTGTTCCCCATCGCCCTCCAAGAGTGTGTCACAAACTTAGAGGCTAAAACAGGTCCCTTGTCTAAAATGGGGCATCAAAGACCAGATTCGGTGGCTCATACCTGTAAGCCCATGTTTAGAAGGCAAAGGCTGGTGGACTGTCAAATGCTGGAGGCCAGCCTGATCTACATAACAGTTCAAGGCCAGCCAGGGCTACAGAGTGAGACCCCATTTCAAAATGAAACAACTGAAGGAGGTGTCAAGAAGCAGGGAGAGGGTTGTGTCCTTGTCTTCACCACTTCTAGATGTGGCCTGGACTTCTTGGATGACTGCTCATGCCACTTCTACCTCGTACCCTCACGCCTCTTCCTTACGAGGACAGCTGGGAGGACCTGGAGCCCACCCGACACTCCAGATCCTCTACCTCTGGATCCTCAGCTTTACCCTGTGGATGGTTTGAATAAGAGCAGCCCCCATCCACTCATACATTTTAATGCTCAGTCACCAGGGAGTGGCACTGTTTGAAAAGATTAAAAGGATTCAGATTTGTGGCATGTTGGAGGAAGTATGTCACTGCTGATGGGCTTTGAGGTTTCAGAAGCCAGGCCAAGCCCAGACTGTCTCTCTCTCTGCCTAAGAATCAGGATGTGGAACTCTCAGCTGCTGCTCTAGCACCATGCCTGTCTGAGTGCTGACATGACCCTGGTATGATGATAAGGGACTATCCTCTGAAACCGTAAGCAAGCTCACAATTAAATACTTTCTTTTGTAAGAACTGTCTTGGTCATGTTGTTTCTTCACAGCATAGAACGGTGACTAAGATACCCTTACAGCAAAGCCTCTTCTGTTTGGGAAGGGCACACTTACGGGATTGCTGAGGAGGATATGAACATCTTGGGGAGTATCATTTGACAACCAGAAATGCCCACTCTATGGGTTGACACTATCAGTTCACTCATGCAGATGCTGAAGTTCACTCATGCAGATGCTGAGTGTGGAATGTTCTCCTGACCTATCATCACACTCTGTCCTGTCTCATTCTACCCTCTCAACAGTCCAAAGGGACAAGTGTTGTTATTACAACTGTGCAGTAGCTACAGTTACTGCTATGGTTTGGATCTTGAATGTATCCTCAAAAGACTGCATGTTCAAGGCTTGGCCCTCAGCCTGTGGCCCTACTGGGGAGAAGATGTTTTAGCAGAAGGAAATTAAACTATGGTGGTGTACCTGTGAGGGGCATATGTGGATTATGGTTCCATTTCCCTTTATGTTTTATAGTTTTCAAAAAGATTGTTTTAACATTTATTTATTAGTTGTAGGTTTGCGGGTACATGTCACGGCATATATGTGGAGGTTAGAGGACAGCTTGTGGTGGTCATTCCCTCCCTTTACCACCTGGATTCTGGGGATTGTACTCAGGTCATCAGGCTTAGAGGCAAAAACCTTTACTGGCCAAACCACCCCTCTTCCTGCTTTGTTTTCTTGCTTCCATGAGGTGAGCAAGCTTTTACCATGATGCTCTGTGTTGCTGTAGACCCAAAACAATCAGACCTACTGTGAACAAAACTGTGAGGCAAAATAGATCTTCCTGATTATCCAGATATTTTGTCACAGTGACAGATAGCTAACTAACACTTCTGCCAACAGTAAATTATATTCTAGTGTCACATGGGTTACACTCTGGGGTGTAGTAGAGACAGACTTTGAACTCCACATCAGCAAATCTCAAAGCCACATCCTTCTCCATGAAAGGTTAGTGACATGAGAGCCATATTCCCATCTTACAGATGGAAAAGCAAGGTATTTGATGGTGACTTGACATGCATCAATTGATGCCTTGAGAAATGTGTGCTTATGATGGGCAGAGCATGAATGGGCCATCCAGGGTATGAAGACATTAAGCGTCAAGCCTATTGAGGTTTTATGCTCACTAAATTCATGTTTTTAGACACAGCTTTGGGGAATATTGTAGTGATTTATCCACCTCTGCACCCATAGCACTGACTATGCCTTTTGGGCGTGGTCGCTGGTGTAGATGACAAGAATTGGGTCACAGAGAGAATGGGGAGTAAAATCTGTCTCCTTGGAGCAGGAACACAGCAGCAGTTACCTATTGTTTTTGTTTTTCTGTGTAAGTAATTTACTAATAAACTCCCCTTCAATTATTCTGGGTCTGGTGAATCCTAATATCCACACCACCAGAACATAGGCTAGTCCTGTATCTACCACTGCAATCAAGAAATTAAATAGTAGACAGCTGTAGTGGTGCACACCTTTAATCCCATCATTCAAGAGGCAGAGACAGGGGCATCTATCTCTGTGAGTTCGAGGCCTGCCTGGTCTACGTAGCAAGTTCCAGGACAGCCAGGACTAAATAGAGAGACACTGTCAAAACAAAACAAAACAAAACAAAACAAAACAAAACAAAACAAAACACCAAAACACACCAAATTGAATAAATATTCCCTTACTTCTAAATGTTGCTGTCCCCTTTCTCCTTTGTTCCTAAACCCTTTCTCAAAGTGGAGCCCTTACAACCCCAGTCCAGTTTATATCCCAGCAATTTAGCCTTTTCCAGAATATTATAAGTGAAAGTATAGATAACTTTAATTCTTTTAAAAAATTGAATTATTATTTAAACATAATTAAATGAGGTGTTGTTTACATATATTTGCACATCATTTACATGCAATGCACATGAGTTTGGGGATATAGAGTTCTATGAAGTTTCACACACAGACATTTGCCCAATTGCAAGACTCAGAACTATCCTAGTACCTCAAAAAGTTCAGGGCTAGGAGCATCTCAGGGCTTGCCCAGCCTGCATGAAGCCCCTTGGCTTGACCCAGCACTATATAAACCGGTGTGGTAGTGCACACCTGTAATCCAAGCACTTGGGAAGCAGAAGGATCAGAAGTTCAAGGTTATCCTTGACTACATAGTAAATTTGAGGCCAACCTGGGAAACCTGAGACACCATCTCAAAGAAAAACCAGTCCCCTGTGCTTTGGGGCTGTGGCCCTTTAACCCTGTCTGTCAAGGTCTGCTTTCTGTTCCTATGATTTGTCTTTTCTAGAATGTCCTATGGAGGCAATCATGTAGTCGGAGGCCTCCTGGGGTTCTGTTTTCATTCACTGCTGGTGTCTGTGTGGACTTGTAGCATTTACGTGTCAAGTTTCTTTTTCTTGTCAGGCAGTGTCTCATTGTCCTGAAGCACCACAGTGTTTCCATTCACCCCTTGACAAGCTTTTTGGATCCAATTGTGGGGTTCCCAGTGTGGTGATTCCCAGTGCTGAGGTTCCCGGTGTGGCGGTTCCCAGTGGGCAGGTCCCAGTGCGGTGGTTTCCAGTGCTGAGGTTCCCGGTGTGACGGTTCCCAGTGGGCAGGTCCCAGTGCGGTGGTTTCCAGTGCTGAGGTTCCCAGTGTGACGGTTCCCAGTGGGCAGGTCCCAGTGCGGTGGTTTCCAGTGCTGAGGTTCCCGGTGTGGCGGTTCCCAGTGGGCAGGTCCCAGTGCGGTGATTCCCAGTGCTGAGGTTCCCGGTGTGGCGGTTCCCAGTGGGCAGGTCCCAGTGCGGTGGTTTCCAGTGCTGAGGTTCCCGGTGTGGCGGTTCCCAGTGGGCAGGTCCCAGTGCGGTGGTTTCCAGTGCTGAGGTTCCCGGTGTGGCGGTTCCCAGTGGGCAGGTCCCAGTGCGGTGGTTTCCAGTGCTGAGGTTCCCAGTGTGACGGTTCCCAGTGGGCAGGTCCCAGTGCGGTGGTTTCCAGTGCTGAGGTTCCCGGTGTGGCGGTTCCCAGTGGGCAGGTCCCAGTGCGGTGGTTTCCAGTGCTGAGGTTCCCGGTGTGACGGTTCCCAGTGGGCAGGTCCCAGTGCGGTGATTCCCAGTGCTGAGGTTCCCGGTGTGGCGGTTCCCAGTGGGCAGGTCCCAGTGCGGTGGTTCCCAGTGCTGAGGTTCCCGGTGTGGCGGTTCCCAGTGGGCAGGTCCCAGTGCGGTGGTTTCCAGTGCTGAGGTTCCCAGTGTGACGGTTCCCAGTGGGCAGGTCCCAGTGCGGTGATTTCCAGTGCTGAGGTTCCCGGTGTGGCGGTTCCCAGTGGGCAGGTCCCAGTGTGGTGATTCCCAGTGCTGAGGTTCCCGGTGTGGCGGTTCCCAGTGGGCAGGTCCCAGTGTGGTGATTCCCAGTGCTGAGGTTCCCGGTGTGGCGGTTCCCAGTGGGCAGGTCCCAGTGCGGTGGTTTCCAGTGCTGAGGTTCCCGGTGTGGCGGTTCCCAGTGGGCAGGTCCCAGTGCGGTGGTTCCCAGTGCTGAGGTTCCCGGTGTGGCGGTTCTGAGTGATCCTTACAGAATTTTAGGCTGTGCTTTCTTTCTTGAAGGAATCCCTTTGTCTGCTTCTGATGGGGGGGGGGAGATGTTAGGTCTCTAAAATGATTGAGAAGTGTTTCCGCCTCCTCTATTTTCTGTAAAAGTTTGTAGAGTTGGTATTATTTCTTCCTTTAATCACTTAGTATTAGAAGCCATTAGAATCTGGGGCTTCCTTTGTTGGAGGGGTTTCAGTTTTGAATTCATTTTGTGCAGTCAGTGTAGGGCTTTCTTGTCGGCTTCTTGGGGGAAGCTTTGGTAATTTGTGTCTTCCAAAGAATTGGCCCTTTTAATCTATGGTATTAAACTCATGAGAAAAGTTGAGGGGAAATTAGCGCTCGATTACACACACACACACACACACACACACACACACACACACACACACACACAAAACCTAAGGAGACACAGAACAAAGAACAGAAACTCTGGCTCAGGAAATTATCAGAAATTCATGAAAAATGTTAGGAATTTCTGAAAGGAAACAGACTATTAAAGGTTTAATCATGCACAAAGAAGTGAAGCAATGAAAGTCTTAATCTAAAAAATTGGAAATCACATAAATGCCAAAGAGAATGAGAATGCTGCATTCTTGTGATAGGAGAGACATCATGCAAACAGTGTAAAAATATGCACAGCGAATCTGGAAAGGGGCACAACAAAATACTAGCTTTTTTGTTTATGGAGTGTTTTTCTTCTTTTTTATCCAAAGTTCCAGTGTGTGCTTGAGTGTGAGTGTGTGTGTGTGTGTGTGTGTGGAGTGAGTGAGTGAGTGTGTGTGTGTGTGTGTACATGTGTGTGTGTGGTGAGTGAGTGTGTGTGTGTGTGTGTGTGTGGTGAGTGAGTGAGTGTGTGTGTGTGTGGTGAGTGAGTGTGTGTGTGTGTGGTGAGTGAGTGTGTGTGTGTGTGTGTGGTGAGTGAGTGAGTGTGTGTGTGTGTGGTGAGTGAGTGTGTGTGTGTGTGTGTGTGTGTGGTGAGTGAGTGTCTGTGTGTGTGTGTGTGTGTGTGTGTGTGTGTGTGTGTGTGTGTGTGTGTGTAGTTTTTGAGGCAGGGTTGGAGACTGGCCTCCAACTTTCCGAGTAGCCCTGGATGACCTTGAACTTCTAGTCCTCCCTGCTTCCCTTTCTAAGCACTGAGTTTCAGGCGTGTCCCCTCTCTCTCCATTTTGTACAGCCCTGGGGTTCATGCACAGGGCTTCAGCATGTTAGGCAAGCATTCTGCAAACTGAGCCATACCCTCAGCCTCCCAGTATATTATATTTTTTTTAATGGGGAAAAATCTAGTAGGGGGAGGAATCAGTATTTTCCTTTGTCTCTAGTGGAACACAGCTAGTACTTACATAGAGGGCCAAGTACAGTGGCTCATATCTGTAATTCTAGCCCTCAGAGACTGAGGCTTGAGTTCCCAGCCAGCCTGAGCTAGATAGCAAGCTTCCTGCCTCAAAAACAAACAAAAGTTAAGAAAACACTGCCCGCAAGCAACAACAAATCAGTAGTGGACCAGTAGGTGGAATCCCAATCAATGGTGCCTCCTTCCTGGAACCTCCCTGTCGTCTATCATATCTGCTGATGGCCTCCATGGATTATTCTACCCTTCACTTGCAGGCTGGGTACTTCTTTTCTTCTCTGCAGGCATAGACTCAGTGTCACTTGTCTTCACTGACATTCTACCCACAGCCTTTTGTGAGGGATTCACCTCCTGGTTCCCAGCAGTCCACCTCAGGCACCGAAGTTCACAGGTCCTTCTTTGGAAATAATGCCTGAATCCCTGGCTGTGAGCATCCTCCCTCTTGGGGACATCATCTCCAGAGAAAAGAGAGAGAGAGACCTCTCAGAGAAGGAAAGTTTTGTAAGACCTCATCTTCTCTTTGTCCCAACTGGTCCTACTATTTCCAGGACACTCACCCTTCCAGGGGTTGCTCTAAGATCTGTGGTGCTGCCACCATCTAGGCCCTTTAACTCTGCCCCTATGAAGGAAGGAGGAGCAGGAGAAAGGGAGAGGAGAAGGAAGGAGCAGGACAGGGATTGGGGAGAGTAGAGAAAGGGAGGCAAAGGGAATGGAAAGAAGTAAAGAAGAAAGAAGAGGCAAGGGGAGGAGCCACAGAAAGAGCCAGGGGACCTAAGGCCTAAGGCCTTGGCTTAATATCAGAGCATTTGCCTCTCAAGTGTCCTGAGAGACACTGCATAACACATCCTCTTCCTTGGAGCAGGAATGGCAGTGGACAAGCTGTCTGGACTGTCTTGGTTAGGTTATTTAGGTGTTGTCTTCAGCAATAAGGCCTTATCAGTCTGTTGAGAGCAACAAATAGCCTTGGCAATAGCCCGGGTTCTTTGGGGGTTTCCATGGGGCCCCTTTGGCCAACAGTTCACTTAGATGTAACTTAGCATTTGAGGTTTCATTTTGTGATAAGTGATATCTAGTTGGGGCTTTGATCTCCTATTATCCAGTGATTCCATTTTAGATTTCTTTCATATGTGTGTATATTTTAAGCAGCTTCTACTGTAGTAGGTTTCCATATGACCCCTCAAATGGCCTTAGTGTTAGCTGTTCCTCCCAATATTCCCTCCTTTCCCATTTCCATTTAATTCTCCCATTCCAGTCTTCTTCCTCCTAGTCCACCTAGTCTATATATCTATATGTTCTCTTTCCCATTTCTTGGTAGAGCCTTCCCTCCCACCTAGTCCCTTACTCTGTACTTAACCTCTGTGGTCCCATGACTTGTGTGCACAACCCAAGACAGTCGCTCCCTGGATCCAGGACCCAGGAAGCCTGAGTCCCATTGTCAACGTTTCCAGACAAGTTGTGTGCCCACGGGCTGGTGCCTTCCTCTCTGCGAGTTCTTACTAAGAGTCTCTATCCCATGTTAGGGTACTATCCCATGTTAGGGTGAGTATTAGCTATAGCCCCATTTCACAGATGCAGAGAATGAAGACAGTGGGTGGGTGGCTTGCCAGAGAGTGAGCCCTGAAAAGTCCCAGGACTGGGAAATGGGTGTAGCCCTCTGTCCTCTTTAAGATATCTGCCAGAAGAGTAGCTGATAAGTCCTGGAAGGAGTGAGGCTAAGACAGTGACTGGGGAGAGGTCATGGGGGTCCCTTGTAAGACTTACCAACATGGAAGCATGCCTGGGCTAAAGTTAGAACCCACATGTCAGTCCCTAGCCCTGTTGATGGGGACAGTGGGGGACATGCTGCTGTCAGTCACCACAGCTCTCTGTGGAGTCCAGGGTGAGTTCACTGCTCTTCGTTGAGTCTACAGTCTCCAGCTGAGGGCCTGGCTTGTAGTGAGCAATTGTGAAGGGCTTACAGATCAGTGGGGTGAAGAGCTGGCTGGTTGAGGATTAGCTTCTGGGCAGGGGTCGGTTTAATGGATTGGCTCCCTCAGACCTTTGCTACTGAGCCTCGGGATTATTGGGATTATTGTATGTTTACAGCCCTGCTTCCCTTCAGCAGTGATTTAAAGACACTTATCTGCAAAGCCTTGTGGTGCTCAAGGGAGTTAGAACAGGAGGTGAGGTCTGGCTTACCAGCCAGGGGTGAGCCTAAGGCAGGGATAGCAGGATTAGAACCTTTCTCTTGAAGCCTAGTGGTGCCCTTGGGTAGAAAAGACCCTGCAGACTCCACTGTCATTCACAGGGCTCTGTGACTTGAATTCTGTCCAGCAGAGAAATTGAAAGTGGGGAGGGTGTGTTTTGTCTGGTCTGCAGAGGGTGTTTAAAGTCTTATTAATATTTAATATTTAATTCATATTTAAGCATGAGAAGAGTTGGGACAATAAACTCACACACTGCTGTTGGGATGTAAGTGGATACTCTCCTTCCGAAAGGCTGGAAGATAGATGTTTTTCTACTAAAAGCTGAATGCATGAATGCTCGATATCCATCCAGCAGAAACGGGGGCGTATCAGCACCAAATGACAGATACCACAATGCTGAAACGGCACAAGGTATAATAGATCCAAATTGTAAACAACCTACAAGTCCATCAACAGTTAAATGGATGAGTTCATGAATTGAAGTATAGCCATTCAAAACTGAAGCTACACAGCAGCAAACATGGAGCAACAGTGGCCCTGTGGATGAATCTGATACTGTGCTTAGTAGAAGAACCAGACTCAGTGCCCTGTGAGTCCCGTTTACAGAATTCCATGTTTAGAAAGTTCACAACCAGGAAGAACTAGTTTGTGGTGTCAGAATTCTGGGCAGGCAGTTGCCTGTAGGATAGGTGTGATTGGAAGGTCATCCCAGGCCGGTGGAGGCTCCTGGGTACCCAATTCTGACTAATGACCTCTGTGATGGGTCACCTTGAGGTGACCACACACTTAAGATGTATGCACTTGACTGTAAGTGCTGCTGAGATGGCTCAGCTGGTGTCTTGTTTTTTATTGTGTTAAAACACCATGACAAAAAGCAACTCGGGAAGTTTATTGTAGCTTACAATTCTCTGGTCACTCTTTGTCACTGAGGGAAGCCAGGGCAGGAACTCAAGGCAGGAACCTGGAGGCAGGAAGCACGGGGAAGTGATGCTTACTGGCTTACTCAGCTTGCTTTTTTTTTTTTTCTTTCAAAAATATTTATTTTATTTTATGTGTATGGATATGCTTGCCTAGTATGATAGATCCTCTGGAACTGAAGCTATAAACAGTTGTGAGCTCCCACGTGGGTGCTTGGAATTGAACCCAGGTCCTCTAGAGGACTCTTAACTGCTGAGCCATCTCTCCAGTCCCACAGCTTGCTTTCTTATACAACCCTACTAGGCTGTATGAGGACCTTCAGGAATACCTGCCCTGAGGTAGAACCACCCACAATGAGTTGGGCCCTTG